>JACVVK020000108.1:215000-297500 GCA_018292915.2 Batillaria attramentaria | reverse complement strand
AGATCATCAGCCGCCAGTGGCTGCTACTCGTGCTAAGCAGCCGATGACCCGCGCTCCCGGACTATCTACGAGAACTGCCGTGAAGTCGCCGGTGGCTAAGTCAGGGAACGCTGAGCATACACAGTCTGACAATTGTCCCAGTCCTGTTGGGTGGTGGCTGTACTACCCAGCAAATACAGCCACCCCGTCTGATGCAAGGCCGGTAGCTGCGGACATCCTTGCTTCAATACCCGCCGGCCTAGCAGGTGACGCAACCCCTGTTGCGCAACCGGTATCCAAACTCCGACCTACCGCCCCCGTGTATGAGCTGCGGCGCTCTGCTCGGATCCAGCAGAATACCCCTGCCGATGTGTAGAGACTGACCAGTGTGGTGTGTTCTAAAACAAGTGACTGAGAGTAGATATTATGTGACTGGCGATGGAAAGTGTGACGAAGAACATTTCTGGTTGTATCCCGCAAGATTGTGTTTTGGACCGAAATATTGTGTTTTATCTGTTCTCGTGATGAGCAGCAGTAACTGATATTTCCTCCATGTGTGATAAAATTCAAGGACTGATTTTTCGAACTGTGCCTAAACCTTAGTTACTATTTGAGTTAGCATGTCACTTGATTTTTGCCTGTGTATAACCTGAGGGTTTTGATTGTGTTTTTCTATGCTTGGTTTTTGTGACCATTAAGAATTTTCCGTTGGTTTAGTTTTATTATGTAACCAGCGAGGACGCTGGTTGTGGTTCAGTTGGGGGGGATGAGACCGGGTCATACCCGGCCCCTATTTACTGATACTTTGTTTACAACGTGTGTACTGCTGTATTCCCCTCTTTGTTCTTCTTAGTCCCGCTGTCCCTCTAGCCCCCCGTTCTACCCTTCCCCGGCCACCCCTGTACATCAGCCTTTGTTCCCTGGCCGTCCCCGTATACTGTCCACTAGCCACGCGCACGCAGTGTTCTGTATCCGCGATGGCGCACGTGTCAATTAGTTGTGTTTGTTTGTGTCTGTTTAGTGTCAAATATCTCCGTAGTCCCTTCACTTAGGATAATTCTGTAAACTGCAGTAGTTTCATGACAGTTTGTACATTTTAACCATGTTTTGTTGTTAGCGCTGTTTTGTAGTTCAACAGGCGTATTTTGCGATTTTCACCACTTTTCAGATGCGTGGTCCCTGTCTGTACGCTCTTTAATCGGCGATAGAAAATTGTCTGTGTTTTGATGAGATCTTAAACTATTATAGTCTTAAAGTACTTTTCACGCTCTTTTAGATGCACTATGTTTGAAGTTTCTAGCTATTATGTAACGCCCGCTGTGGTTAGTTTTCCATGTGTTAACAAACACAAATTTCGCTGTGGCTGGCCCTCGCGGTCTGCTTTTCGCTGCACTTGGGGCAGTGCTGTCTTTGCGGCCCGCGCTGGGCGCATAAGTAGCCACGGGCTACGCCTCACTGGACAGTCGCCAGCCAGCCCTGCCGCGAGTCACTACACGTGTCTACGTATTGTCTGCCATTTGTTGCTGTTTTCACGAAATAAACTCATGTCATAGCGACCTCTGTGTTTGGTCTCCCTGCCTGCATGAACCGGACCCCTGACACCCGGTTACATAGGCTTCTGGTCTTTTGCCACCGCCTGAATACTTGTTTGTGTGTGGCCAGCAAAATAAAAACCATGTTTAATTCAAAGCATAAGCACCATGGACTTCAAAGAAAAAATGTGCAGCGGAGAAAGATAAAATATAATAACATTTGCTGGAAATGTATCATCAGTAGACCAGCAGTAGACCATGTACGAACATACAATTCACACAATAACTACCACAACTCAGGCTTTTTTCTTTTCTTTTTTCACATTCTTTCAGTTGCTGGTTTACTTTTACAATGTCAAAACCGCTCAGTATTTGCAGAGGGAGTTTGCAAGTTAGAGCGTGATATGAGTGAAAGAAAATATGTGTGTCATGTACTTCACGTCGAATAGCTGACAGGCTATGAAACCTTTACTGCAAAATCCAGACAGTTCGCTTGACATGGAATATTCAGTTTTTTTCAGCGGGAAAGTTGTGTCTCCAACAAAGAACTCCACAGCAGAACATCCACCTGTGGCATCACCACAGCAGTGAAGCAACGTAGATAGCGTACATACACCCAGGATGCCAGCAACCGCTCTACTCTGTGTAGCTTTGAATGGACCCCAGGTGGAAACATGAGCCAGAGGAAGACCCTAAGAGACGTGACGGCGGACAAGGAACTGAAGGAAAACAAACTTATCTGGGGAACGCCAGAGAAGACGACTCGGAATAGGCAATAGTGGCGACCTTTGGTGTTGACCTTAGCGGAAAATGCGAAACTTTTTAGTGTTTATGTCAAAGCCTGCATTGACAGGGGGTGAGCCTCTGGCTTCACGGGACGACGTCATCTGCTGTACGGAGCTGGCCAGGGAGCCTGAAGGAATGTTGTCAATCATCGATATCTGGTCCGGGAGATTGTACGTTCTGACACCTATGGCTATGGTCTTTGTTTTCTCGTCGTCACACGTGTGGTCAGTGATGCGACCTCTGAATCCGTCTTCAACGTGCAGAAGCTCCAGAGGCATCAGATCAAGTCTTGAGACGTCCACGTTCTGTTGCCAAAATGTGACCAAAGCGTCAAATGCTTTGCCCAGAAGAAGAAGAATCTCAAGCGTAGAGTACAAGAACTCCCGAATTACCGGCCCCTGTAGTGTAGCGGTTAGCGCTTCGGACCCTGGACCGGGAGATCCGGGTTCGACTCCCAGCCGAGGCAAACGGGATTTTTCCTACTTAGGTCGGCTCCTGCATAGAGTGGGTGTGCTATGGGACCAATGGGGAGGCTGTTGCCACACAGCCGAGTCTCACCCACTTCACGGGTGTGACTTTTGGGGTGCTTCCCTTGTTATGACAAGTCTTATGTTGTGGATGATTACATGGCCGGCACAGCAGGTGCCGTAGTTCCCGGGAATGGTTAACGCCGGGATATTTATGACAGGAAGCGTGGAATGCGGCCCTATCCCGCAGTCCCAAACCACACTGACTTCCATAGAATCATCTTACCATCACCCTTATCTCCATCACCCTTATCTCCATGCATGATAAAAATTGCCCCAGCTTTCGAGCCCTCCTGGGGAGCCGGGATGGCCGAATGGTAGAGCGTTGAACTTCTATGCTCGGGTCGTGAGTTCGTATCCCGGCTGGGGCCAAATATTTGTGCTGGCTTTTTCATCGTTGCCCTGTCTTTGATATCACCCGTATATGGTGGAAAAGGACGTTAAACCCCCAAACACCTTCCCACCCTCGAGCCCCCCCGTGGATTCCACCTATGACTGACCTGGGAGGAACACCACTGGAGCTGGCAAAGAGTTGGGACAGGAAAAAAACCAAAACAAACAACAACAAACAAACAAACAAACTCCCGAACTGGCACCTTTTATTCGACAGTTGAAAAACCGACGCACAGATACGTACGACTGGTGTTACATTTTTTTTTTTTTTTAAGGCCCTGGATGATAGGAGAGGAAAATGGACTTGATATGTTGCCAAAGCACTTGCTCCTGGCACTTCTTGTCAGGGAGCTAATATCCAAGAATTGAAGTTGGAGAGGTTCCGTGTCCACGAGATTTGCTGCATTTATTTATCACTAGCTGATGCACCCGCGGCATCTTCCGGGCTGACGACGTGATATGTGTAGTAAGTGGTTGTGGGTCTCCCTTCTTTGGGCGATACGTGGTGAAAAAAGACGTGAAACTCCGTTTTTTCCCCCGAGATTTTTTCCCTACCTGACTGTTTTCGGAGTTCCCCTGAGTATATAACCAGGGCTGATGATGTGATCAGTCTAGTCAGTAAGTGTTTTCTGCTCTCCCTGTCTGGCGACACGTGGTGGATAAAGGACGCTTAGCTCCATTTTCCCCCCGCCATAATGGCGTAAGGACACAAATTGCATCCAACCGACCATCGGGAAACCAGTGAGCAATCAGTGGAAATTGTCGGGTGGGTGGGTGTTTGGGGGTTTAACGTCCTTTTCCACCACACACGGGTGATATCAAAGACGGAGCAACGATGAAAAAGCAAGCACAAATATTGGGCCCCAGCCGGGATACGAACTCACGACCCGAGCATTAGAAGTCCAACGCTCTACCATTCGGCCACCCCGGTGTAGGATCCGGTCCGGTCCCCCCTCTGAAGTAGTCCCCCGGGGGACCAATTCGTGGCAAAAACTGCTCTATAATGGTCCCCCCTTAGACATCCAGCCTCGTTTTCGACTGGTCCCCCTGGGCGATTTTGGTCCCCCCTCGCATCCAAAATAGGCCCCCTCTCGAAGTGGTCCCCCTCTTTTCTAACCAATGTAGTCAGTATTTATTTTTAACTTTATTGTTATAGTGTGTGTCAACTCAGTAGAAAACGTGACTCTGGATCTCTCTCACTCTCTCTCTCTCTCTCTCTCTCTCTCTCTCGCCCCCCACACTTTCTCTCCTCCCCCCATCTCTCAAACACACACACACACACACATTATGCACGCACTCACGCACGCGTGCACACTCACTCACGCACGCACGCACGCAAACACACACACACACACACACACACACACACACACACACACACACACACACACACACACACCCCTCTTTCGTTATATGTATAATTATTTTCATTTTTGTACAGAGATGTTATTCAAGATGATCTTGAACTGGGTCAAGGTTACAGTGTCAAATCTAAACTTTTAAAAGTGATTTAACTTCGTAGATTTGCCGTTCTATGTAGCCTATACTTTTGTTTTTTATTTTCTCTTTTTTTTTGTGGGATGAGAAAACGGTCGCCACTAAAAAACAAAAGTATAGGCTACATAGAACGGCAAATCTACGAAGTTAAATCACTTTTAAAAGTTTAGATTTGTTTTCTCTTTTTTTTTTTTTTGTGGGATGAGAAAACGGTCGCCACGCTTCTTGACACGTCACGTGACTCGTGTCAAACATCGCCACGCTTCTTGACACGTCACGTGACTCGTGTCAAACATGCCTATAATTATAAGTACACGACAATTCATTCCGTCAACCAGTCTTCGTTTTTCATTGACTATCATCATGGACGACACTCTGTATGACAACGTGTTGAACTATTTGAAAAATGGCACTTACCCTCTGACCGCGAAAGGGGAAAACCGTGATGTGACTAAAGTTAAAAAGAGACAGTTGAGAAAGACTGCTGCAAAATACACAATTCGAGAGGATGTGCTCTACCACGACGGAATCCTCGTGGCAAAGAGGAACCAGGTTCCAGAGATATTGCAAGAGTTTCATGACAACTATGTGAGCGGAGGACATTTGGGGATGAACAAGACTTATAAGAAGGTGAGCACCCGTTTTTGTACTCCCAGTTTTAACAGGCTTTAGAATGGGAACGAGGTTTTGTGTGTTTCTGGTATGTCTGGTATAACCAACACATCGGATATAGCGGCCACTTTTGTCCTGGTGGACGTTATATCCGATGACTCCGTATATAACGTAAATTTTCCGGTATAGCCGATGTCTTCGGTATATAACGGACATTTTCCGGATTGAAGACATTTCCTTTGCTGGCTCTCTCTCTCTCTCTCTCTCTCTCACTCACACCCCCCCCCCCCCACACACACACACACTGTTATCTACCAGTTATCTTTAAGACATAGTATTTATAAATATTTCATTACTCTTTTTTCTCTCTAGGTCTTGGAGCGTTACTTCTGGCATGGAATGAAACAGGAGGTTGAAGACTACTGCAGATCATGCTGTGTGTGCCAGAACATGAACGCTTGCAGAAAGAAGCCAGCAGCACCGCTTCACCCCATCCCAGTGCCCAAAAAGAAGTGGAGCCTCGTTGGAATGGACATCATAGGACCTTTGCAGGTCACTGACAGAGGTAACCAGTACATTGTTGCCCTCACAGACCACTTTACAAAGTTTCCCGTTGCCAAGGCCATCCCGTGCAAGAGTTCAGAGGAAGTTGCCAGATTCATGTACGAAACCATCTGCATCTTTGGCGCGTTTGATTCCCTCATAACTGACCAAGGCCGTGAGTTCATTAACTTTGCGCTTGATATTCTCACCGACCGTTTCAATATCAACCATCGCATTTCTTCGGCCTACCACCCTGAGACGAACGGCCAACGGGAGAGGGACAATAGGACACTCAAAGACACTTTGGTAAAGATCACAGACAATGATGATTGGGATGAACTCTTGCCAGCAGCCCTGTTCGCCTACCGAACATCCGTTCACAAGTCTACACAGTTTTCACCCTTTTTGGCATTGTATGGTGAGCAGGCAAAACTACCATTTGACGTCACTGGTGATGCCAACGAGCAAGATCTGAACGAAGAAATCATGGACACTATGAAGGGGATTCACGAGGAAGTCAAGAACAAAATTGGTGAAAACATTTCAAGGGCGCAGAAGAAGCAGAAAGAGTACTATGACAGCAGGCGTGCATATGACCACGGGTTCCGCATCGGAGACAAAGTCTTAATCATCAATGCTGCACGAGTACACAGAATGGGAGGCAAGATGGCACCAAGATTCGTCGGGCCATATGAGGTCATAAGTGTGTTGCCGAAGGGTCGACTTCAACTGAAGAACACTAAAAGTGGGAAAATACTGAAGAATCTCTACAATATCAGCAACGTCAAATTGTTCCATGATCGTACACAGGACAACGCTGACCCCTCCCATGCTCCACAGGCTGACCCCTCCTATCATCCACAGGCTGACCCCTCCCATGCTCCACAGGCTGACCCCTCCTATCATCCACAGGCTGACCCCTCCCATGCTCCACAGGCTGACCCCTCCTATCATCCACAGGCTGACCCCTCCCATACTCCACAGGCTGACCCCTCCCATGCTCCACAGGCTGACCCCTCCTATCATCCACAGGCTGACCCCTCCTATCATCCACAGGCTGACCCCTCCCATGCTCCACAGGCTGACCCCTCCTATCATCCACAGGCTGACCCCTCTTGCCAGCCGCCATTGAGAATGAAGTTCCACCCCGTTGATGGTGCCTGGCAAAAGGATCGGGCCTCCAGTTTGAATTTCCCCAGACTTTTCAGGCGGCACCCCTCAAGGGAAAGTGTTGAAGTTGACATTACGGCTACACCTCTCGATAGCGTTAGCGTAAAAGGAGATGGGAATTGTTTTTTTCCGGTCTGTGAGCTTTGTTGTTTTGGGGACTGAGTCGAAATATAAGGAATTCCGAAATATCATTTGCGATTGGATTGAAAAGAATGACAAACGCTTCTACGGAACGAGCGCACGTGAAAATTACGTCGCGACATCAAACATGAGAAACGACCGTACTTGGGCCACCGAGGTTGAGATATTTGCTGCAGCCACCCTCTTGGACACGCCCGTGTATGTGTTCACAAGAGAGGCTCCAGGCCGACAACCTAGGTGGCTGAAATACGGGCCAGTTTGGCAATCGGCCCCATTGAAAACAGACAGAGCAATTTATATAATGAATCTTGGACATCACTTTGCTCCTGTTTTTTGTGTCACTCCTTAGACCAGAACTGTTAGTCTTCTGCTGTTTTTGTTGTTTCAAGCGTCATGATTTGAGACACTGGTACTCAGTCTTGACTGTCTACTTGAAGTACGCTGAAAGCCAAAGGTGGCAACTAGTTTTCATGTCATGGACACTTACTTAATTTTGAAGAAATATTTTTCTATGGCGTTGTATAGAAAATATTAGATACTTGGTCTTTGATGTTATTCTCTAAATGCTATTTCCAGTTTAAAAAAATTGACAGGAAATGTGGACTTTCATGCATTCGATGACGTTTCATGCAAAGACAGTACGGTAGAAGTTTGTTTTGTACTTTGCTATTGTTATTATTTTGCTCATTTCAGGACAAGATGTGCGATTAACAATTTATTAATTTACATTTATGTTGCGTTATAAAGTGCACAGCGCTCTGGTTAACAATTTCTGTTGCAACTCTTTGCTATTCATTAACTGTTTCTTGTTTCATTTCTTGTTTCTTTGACACAGTTTGACTGGACATACCTTTTGAAATAAAGTTTTTCTTGTCAAAGAACGTAAATGTCTATTTCAGGTTTTGCTAGAGAGAGAGAGATAGAGAGTGGGGGGGGGGGGGGGGGGGGGGAGAGAGAGAGAGAGAGAGAGAGAGAGAATATTGATTGACTTATTTATTTATTGTTTGAAATTCTAGTAATAATGTTTAGTATTCGGTACAACCATCTCATAAACAAAAACAAAAAAAAAAGAACCAATGCAAAAAAACAACTGAAAGAAACAAGAACCAACAACCAAACAAATATATCTCACACACACAAAAATAACAACAAGCACATAAATCGGGAAAAAAAAAGAAAAAAAAATGTTCCTATGGCCCTGTGCTTTTGGGGACAATAAAGTTTTGTAACAATAAAGTTAAAAATAAATACTGACATAGCTCTACATTGATTAGAAAAGAGGGGGACCAGTTCGAGAGGGGGCCTATTTTGGATGCGAGGGGGGACCAAAATCGCCCAGGGGGACCAGTCGAAAACGAGGCTGGATGTCTAAGGGGGGGACCATTATAGAGCAGTTTTTGCCACGAATTGGTCCCCCGGGGGACTACTTCAGAGGGGGGACCGGACCGGATGCTACACCGGCTCCCCGAGTAGTCAGTGTAGATTGTCGGGTAACAGTCAGACAGGTACAAAGCCGAAAACTCTGCCTCAGCCACGAGGCAACCTGCGGGCCGTTCCTAACCCGTGCTGTGCACCACAGAGCACGTGATGTTTCGGCTTTGTCCCAGTACTACAGTACTGTGGCCAGTAATCTGTTTCTCGTGTCCGTCAATTCCGGCAGCCGGAAATGACGTACACCGAGACTGTTCAAAATTATTTCGGTCTAATAATCTAGACTGCGTGACTCGGATGACGACCGGTGCCTCAGGAGTTCCGGTCTACAGACAGGGAGACGAGGGAAACATAATGATGTACAGGCTGATCTTTGTACAAGTGATAATAAGGCACTGGGCTGTCTGTGTTTGTTGACTTCCAGGTAACCACTGCGGCCGTTTTGAAGCCCGACGAAGGCAAAGCTTGTCACCGGCGCCCGTGCCCTGTATTCATACGCCGAAGTTTCCATGCCCAGCGCAGGCGATCACCGGTAATTTTTAATGTGCCGACCACTGAGAGCATCAATCCGCTTGAGCGTGATCGATTTACACTGTATGATAACATGATGTCACGATCGAGCCTACGCGGCAGGGTGTGGCAAGACAATTAATTTATTTCCTGGAAATAGCTTACAGCGTGTGTGTGTGTGTGTGTGTGTGTGTGTGTGTGTGTGTGTGTGTGTGTGTGTGTGTACTAGTATGTGTGTGTGTGTGTACTAGTATGTGTGTGTGTGTGTGTGTGTGTGTGTGAGAGAGAGAGAGAGAGAGAGAGAGAGAGATTTCATTGCAAATCAACCGGAGTCATGCACTAATGAGTACTAATTGATAATTTAAACGGTGAACAGAAAAAGAAAAGATATCCACCACACTTCGCTCCGTCCGTCACTTCGCACCCCCCCTCCCCCCACTGCCCACCCCGCCATTGTACACACACACACACACACACACACACACACACACACACACACACACACACACTCCTTGTGGAATTGCTTTGATGTCCCATCCCACCCAACCTTCACGGTAAATTTCCTGTCGCGCCCCACGTACAATGCATTTCCATTTCAGTTGATGAGGAATAGTTATATGTACGTATAGAAGCGGTGGCCAGGAAAACGCACCCACAACGAACGCACACGAGTTCCGAGATCAAACTCCTGCGTCGGTAGCTGCACATGCGCAGGCGTGGCGTGGTCAAATTTATCCCCACACGCATCCGTGGCGTAGTAGTTGAGACTGACAAAGCGATTTTGCTGGAATCATGTCGTCATATCATGCAATGATTGTGTTGGCCAATGTCCCGTTTTTGCGTAACTAGCAATGCAAGTTTCCTGATACATACATGTACATGCCGAGCCGAGTCGAGAGGTGGCCTCGCCCAACATGACTGTCGACACTATGATATCTAGGACAACACTCAGGAACGTCATGGATCATGGGGTGTAGCAATTCTGTACCATCGAGACAACTAATCACTAAAAAAAAAAAAAACCAGACACACACACACACACACACACACACACACACACACACACACACACGCTCGGTGACAAGGAAAGTGAACAGTTCTGAACAACTTTGAGTACGTGCTATTTCGCAGTGCGCACAGAAGCGCTGAGGTCTGTCGCATTCACCAGCATCGTACTGTACATTTTCAGCCTGTTGCATGCATACTGCAGTTCTGTGTATGCACAGGGGACAACTTTGAATAAAGAGTCCCGGTTAAAGCGTATGGTTCTGTGAAATTAGCTGTCCTCGACTAAACTTTCCTTTATCAATATCACCATACAGATGTGAGTGCCGGGGCGCACTAGCTGCTACGCGACTCGACTGTGGATACTGGCAGCAACTGTCAGCATGAAATATTAATAAGTGTCCATTTAGTGACTGGTCTGTACCGGAAAGTAAACTATCAGCGCGGTGACGGGGAATGTATCAGCCATATACGTAGGTCATTCACGTGCAGCGTCGTATCGTCTTAGCCCATTAGCAGCTTGTCGAACGACCACCGTCAAGCCTCGACATACACACAGGGTGTGTGCGGGAATATTGATGATTCCTAGGATACGTTAGATCCTGAACTCGATTTGTCCTCAGCCATCCCCTGTGGCCGAAGGACACAAATACACAGGGCCTCAAAATGCCTATAAAAATTATATTCCCGATTCCTATTAACTCAGGCATCATGGTCACTCCTAAAAATGCTTCAATCTTGAAACAATTACTACCATGAACAGACTATTTAGAAGCACGCACCTGACAGGGTTTAAAAAAAAATTGAATGTCTCCTTTTCGCTAAGGCCTCAATGGAGTAATATACACGTCTACCTTCTCTTTAAGCCAGAGAGGCAGTGAGCACAAATCTGCTTGCCTCACTTGTGTCCCATCTCTGTGCAAAAAGTCCTCGCTTCAATGGCAGCTTGCCTCTGTTTGTGACCGCCTGCCATGCACCTTGACATACATAACCCAAAAACTCTCGAAAGTCACGCTTTTTCGTGACAACAAAACTCACTACAGACCATCCCTGTACCCGGGGCCGACGCTACTCGAGGGATGACTACAGACTAGCCAACCCTGTTCAGGGACCGTCACTTCTCTACGCGCCTGCGACAACGTCCGAATTGGGCTAAACGAGACTGAGCCGAGCTAAGTGATACCTAAGAAGGAAAAAAAAAAACTTACAAAAATACGTTGGTGAGAAGGGATGTGGACAGTTGCGAACAACTTTGAGGTCCCAGTGTTATTTCACAGTGTGCACAGAAGCGATGAGAACTGTCGCATTCACCAGCACAGTACATTTTCAGCCTGGTTAGAGAGTATTGCATGCATAAGTTGTCTCCCTTGCCGCAACAAGCGCGCATTTTTTTCGTGGCACAGCACAAAGCTCCCACGAAAAATGCATGCTTGCGCGGGGGACAACTCATGCAGGAAATAATCTCAAAACAGACTGAAAATGTACTGTGCTGGTGAATGCGACAGTGTTCAATCGCTTCTGTGCCACACTGTGGAATAACACTGGGACAACAACAACAACAACAACAACAACAACAACAACAACAACAAAATCACGACCCGCATATGCGGCTGTTTGTCTGAAACCGATGTGCACTGCAGGGCCGCATATGCGGCCGTTCGTCCGGAAAGAGTTATTAAAATCTCAATACGCTGGTCTGGTGTACAGGAACGTTGTGGAAATCTTTCCATCGAATGCGCTTAACCGGTACATCAAAAACAGTCACTTGTGTCAAGATGTAACATAACTGGCCACCATCAAATCTCGCGTGGGCGTTAATATTGCCCTGTAAAGATTTGCATTGTAGCGAAGGTTGTGAGGTCTATTTATAGAAATATTTATGTCAATTTTCATACAGGAAAAACCACGGCACGTTCAAAGAAAGCCCCCCCCCCACCCCCCACCCCCACACCGCGTGCATATAAAATTATGTTAACGGGATCTAGTCTTCTTCAGGGCCCATATGTACTAGTCGTGGTTAGGGCTTTTAGAGTCTAACCTCGAACTAAACTAGCTCTAGGGTTAAATTTTCTGTTGTTTTTTTGGTTTTAGATCAGCCGGGAAGCGGGCCTATTCCAGGAAGGTGCCTGAGCCGTTATAGAATTAGGATTTTTTTCTTCCTTTCTTCGCTTCCTTTTTGTAAAATTTAATTTTGCTTTTGGGTTTCTTTTGTCCTAGTCTGGGTTAGGCCCGTAGCCGTGGGTTAAATTAACCTCGACTTTTACATACGGCCCCTGGCCGTCAGATGTACACTCCCACGACGGACGCAGTGTAGCCGTCCGTGTTTCCTAGTGACCAGTAATTACGGCTGATGTAACTCTGTTCCTGAAACCGATTCCGTGAATAGAGTTACATTGTGCCTACGTCAGTCGCCGAAAGCAAGTACGATGTCTCGTTACTCAAACTGAACCGCATGATTGCAGGAAAGGGAGGGGCATGCTCTTTTCTGCTGAAGCAGCGAGAACGCGCAACAGGGAATACATTTATGTCTTGTCCACTAGGTCTCTCTCTCTCTCTCTGTGCTCAGTGGTCACGTGTAGTTTTTGTTTTTGCTTTTCTTATACTTTTTTTTTATCTTTATAGTATGTTGTTTAGTATTCTTGAATGTAGTGTAACAGGACCGCCTTCAAGACAGGCGGCAGTGCCTATATCTGCTATATCCTGAATAAAAACCTTTCATCATCGTCGTTGTCGTCGTCGTCGTCATCATCGCCACCACCACCACCACAACCATCGTCATCATCATCATCATCTCTCTCTCTGGGAGCCGGGGTGGCGTTGGACTTCTAATGCTCGGGTTGTGAGTTCGTATCCCGGCTGGGGCCAAATATTTGTGCTGGCTTTTTCATCGTTGCCCCGTCTTTGATGTCACCCGTATGTGGTGGAAAAGGACGTTAAACCCCCAAACACGTAACCACCCACCCACCCTCTCTCTCTCTCTCTCGCGCGCGCGCTCGCGCCGGGCAAGTATCACGGATTTGACAGAGACCAGATTTCCCAAAGGGCTGTAAGCCTGAAGTCTGTAAAAGCGGGCCGCGAAAATCAATTTCAATAAGGAAAAGAACCCTGTCTATTGCTAATTGCATTATTTTCACTGTCATCTGTCATCTGACCCCGGTGAATACAAACATAAACAGAAGAGCTTTTTGCTGAGGGTGGGTGAGTGTTTGGGGGTTTTAACGTCCTTTTCCACCACATAGGGTGATATCAAAGATCGACGGGGCAACGATGAAAAAGCCAGCACAAATATTTGGCCCCGGCCAGGATTCGAACTCACGCCCCGAGCATTGCAAGTCCAACACTCTTACCATTCGGCTATCCCGGCTTCCCCCGCTGTTTGCTGAGAGTAGGACGCCTGCCCGGAAATGCAGCTGGAAGGCTTCACAAACTTCACACTCAACACATGCCCATCCCTCACTTTTCCTCCCACGCCCCTCCCCCCTCCCTCTTATATCCACCCCCACCCTCAGCAGGAGATGGCGTTTCTTTGGTTTGAGTATCTGCCCTAGTCTGCGAAACACATTATATTATATAATAATATAATATATAATAATAAAGTATACAATGTCATAATAATAAAAATATAACACAGAATTCATTGAATCTGTTGTGTTTATATTCCTCACCTGTAGGTTTTCAGACAACCAGTTTTTTCACTCGTGCAAATATGCTTTTTCTGCCCCCCCCCCCCAAAAAAAACAACAAAAAACAAACAAACAAACAAACAAACAACACAAAAAACAAACAAAAAAACAAACAAACAAAAAACCCAACAAACAAACAAACAAACAAAAAACGACCAACAACAACAACAAACAACCAACGACAACAAACAAACAAAAAAACAAGCAAATAACAAACAAACAAACAAACAAACAACCAACCAAGAAAAACCAAAAAAACAACAAACAACAACAATAACAACAAAAAAAAAACAACAACAAACAAACCATACTTATTTTATTGTCTTTTTTTTTGGGAGGGGGCCCCGGGGGGGGGGGGGGCTGTTGGTAAAAAAAACCCTGCTATTTTGTCAGATTTTGCGAACCATATAAATGATGCTTCCTCTTCGTAAACCGCTGTCTCCTCCGACTCCTTCAACCCGCCACAATACACCCCGTACCGCTGGGTGGGTTGAGTAACCCTCCAGAACCCGACAAACTGATTCGCATGGAAAGCGTCAATAGATGAAATTAAAATATGGCAACTCGTCAAGCTTGGCAAATTAGGCAGGTGAAGAGCCTGGACTGAGCTAGCCTGGACC
The DNA here is from genome assembly GCA_018292915.2 of Batillaria attramentaria. NCBI lineage: Eukaryota > Metazoa > Mollusca > Gastropoda > Batillariidae > Batillaria > Batillaria attramentaria. The sequence goes on along the minus strand of JACVVK020000108.1, from coordinate 283,071 downwards.
ACACTCGTGTCAATGTTGGGTCAGTTTCACCTGCCAGTTCCGTGTCAATTATTACTAATGAAGGATACAACTGATTCATGTTAGACGGACCTCCATAGCATCAGCTTACCATCATCCTCATTCTCAACATGAATTACACACACACACACACACACACACACACACACACAGAGAGAGAGAGAGAGAGAGAGAGAGAGAGAGAGCCCGCGGGCAGGCAGATAGGCAGACAGACAGAGAGACAGAGAAACAGACAGAGATAGATATAGACAGGGGCAGACAGGCAGCCAGACAGGCAGACAGGCAGAGAGAGAGAGAGAGAGAGAGAGAGAGAGAGAGAGAGAGAGAGAGAGACAGACGGACATAGAGACAATGCAACAGACAGAAAGACAGAGAAACAGAGCCAGCAGAGCGAAGTTTAGGATATCAACACTCACTTATACCAAACTTTGCACCCGGATCCAGATGCCACCCCTTTCGTCATTGCATCGTCGTTTTCAACCACAAGTTTCTCTTTTTTTTCCGGGGCGGTCAGAGCTCATACTCGGCCAGTGTAATCAATACCTTGAAACTCCCAGTGAGATGGAATCAAGGGACCCCCAGGCCGTGTCTACAGCCGCGCAGTTTTCAGTGATTGCATCACCACAGCGGCCCCTGCTGGCAAACTAATGTAGCAACCAAGCTCAATTAACTCGCACGTCGATCGTGTCAGGAATATATGCATAATCACTCAGCATGCATATATCGTAACCGCTGTTCAGAGGCCACGGAGTTCAGAGACATGCAGCAAAGACTTGAGGCGCAGGTACAGTTTCTAGGATGAATGCATCAAATTGGCGCCGAGGATTTCGGGTGCTGCTCCGCTTTCAATGTGTGTGTGTGTGTGTGTGTGTGAGAGAGAGAGAGAGAGAGAGAGAGAGAGAGAGAGAGAGGTTAGACTTATGATTATCCTAAAGTTATGCATAGTAGATGATAATTGTTCATTCTTGCCATGTCTTGTTGGTGTTGTGTTTTTTTTTTATTTTTAATGTCATGTTTTTTATGTGATGCTGTGTATTTCGGGCAAAAGCAATTTCCCTTTTGGGGATGAATAAAGTATTTTCAAAGTTCCGATTGTGATTTCTCTCACGTCACACAAAGCCGTATGTTTGAAATACGAGCACGCACACGTCTTTGTCTTGTTGTAACGCGTTAGTCAAAGTCGTTGTCTGGGCCCGGCCCGCATGTAAACGTCGGGGTTAGGAAGTCTAACCTCAAAGTAAACTAGGGTTAAATTTTCTGGGTTTTTTGTTTTGTTTTGTTTTAATTAGGAAGCGGGTCCATTCCAGAAAGGTGCCTATGCCGTTATAGAAGGATTTTCGTCTTCCTTTCTTCGCTTCCTTTTTAATTTAATTTTGTCGTGGGGTTTCTTTTGTCCTAATCTGGGTTAGGCCCGTAGCCGTGGGTTAAATTAGCCTCGAGTTTTACATACGGGCCCAGGTTGCTAAACGGCCCCTTTGTTTCACGTCGATAGACCGAAATCCGGCCGCTGGAAACACTGACTCGGTCCTACACAAAGCTGAAAATGGAAACACTCGGTGCTACTGATTTGGAAACACTCTGTCCTGGTGGAGCTACTTTTGAAGCGGGGTAGCACCGGAAAAAATTGTGTCCATTTTAATTACACCCCGCGTCCACGAGCTAGCCTACATGTACAGTTTCAATTATTTACGCCGCCAGGTACGGAAAGCAAACAGTCTTACCCTACCACTTGGCTGACCGGCAAGTCCGCATAATTTCTTTGCCTACTTGACTTTCGTCCAGAGGGTGGGTGGGTGTTATGGGGGTTTAACGTCCTTTTCCACTACATAGGGTGATATCAAAGACGGGGCAACGATGAAAAAGCCAGCACAAATATTTGGCCCCAGCCGGGATCGAACTCACGACCCGAGCATTAGAAGTCCAACGCTCTACCATTCGAACACCCCGGCTCCCCGACTTCCGTCCAGAGCCCAGAATACTGTCAGCAGAGGCACGGTACGTACCGATGGGATCAACGTTGTTCGAAACGGAGAGAAAATCGCACTTTATCGCGTGTGTTTAGAGAGAGAGAGAGAGAGAGAGAGAGAGAGAGAGAGAGCATCACGTTATCGTCAGACAGAGGTTTTTTTTTTTAATTCTTTTTTTTTTCGACATTTTTCATATATATATATACATACAAACACACAAACAAGAGGGCAAGATAAAAGAAAATTTGATATCCGGCAAAGTATATACATGTTGATGTACCCTCACACATAGCTTGCTGGCTTACAACTACGCACATAACAGGAGCGAGAGAGAGAGCGAGAGAAATCCACACCTTAGGGTGCCATGCACCACAGGTAAGATGAGGTTTCATTGGATTAATGCCTCATATGGAAGCCAGATTCTACAAAACTTAGAATATTGCCCAGCAACACCATATCTATAATCTTTCTATAGTATACCAATGGCGAACTAGCCTTGTAAAGGCTGTAAAATCCGGCCGGAACTCTTTTAGTCTACACTTGTAAATAAAAAATTTTGCAACCAATATTAACAAATCAACAACTGAATCAGTATGGAAATTTTTTGCAATACCAAAAATAACTAGAGTCTTGGATAACGTCAGTGCTGAACAGTTAGGACAGTTATCTTTAAGCCAGTTAGTGAGTTCTGCCTAAAAGCCTTGTACATGATGACAATCCCAGAACAGGTGGGTAATGGTTTCCTCTTCATGCTGACAAAAAGTACATTCTGCTGACTCCGTCAGCTTTCGCAGATTCAGAAATCTTTTAGTAGGCAATAAGCGGTGAACTAATCTTATCTGGAACCATCTGAGTTGGGAGTCAGGAGTTGTACAAAAAGGTTTACGAAAAATAGATTTCCAATTAGGTAAGTCAACAAAGTGTTGATTCCATTTTGTAACACAAGCTGGTTGAGACCTTGAGTTTGACTGTACAAGTACCATATACACTCTTTTTTGTCCACCTTGCGCAACCAGTAGCCATAGCTTATTACCAGATCCAACATTGGATGAAGTTCGGATGATGCCAGTCCACTGCAAGTATCCCTTAATAGCATTAATAATACCAGAGTACAATATGAAATTGGTAGAAGCACCAGGATATTTCTCTTTAAACTTCTCATAAGTAAGAAACTGACCATCAGTATCTACCAGGTCACTAATAAACAAAATGCCATTATCCATCCAATCAGGTATATGTACAGGTTTCCTGTCCCTCACTATGTGCTTATTATAATGTATACATTCTGATAAAAAATCACCGTAGTGCTTGGGCACACAGCTGTTAGCTACATTTTTAAGGTGTTTGGCAACATCTGCCCAAAACTTATTTTTACATTGCTGCATCACAACATAAAAAAATTCAGAGCCATACTTCTGTATGTTTTTGTATGCTGGACAAGAGGCCAGTAGAATATTTTTCACCACAGAATCACACAAAAACACACGTTTGATCCAGCTGACCTTCATGGATGTCAAAAACGAATTCACATCAAGCATTCTCAGGCCACCTGGCTCATAACCACAGCATATCGTTGCCTTATTTATCTTACTTCTCTTTCCTTCCCATAAGAAGGAGAAGAGCATCTTATTAAGCTCGTTAAGAAAATGCGCCTTTGGGTCAGGAATGTTAATGAATAGATGGACAATCTTTGACATGGCAAGTGTTTTAATGACTGTAATTTTTCCCAGTGGTGTGAGATTTCGCTTTGACCATTTCGACAGGATGCATTCGATGTTTTTAAGCTTGTTTTCATAATTCAAATCAGTGATAGTGTCAATGTCAGTTGAAAACTTAATACCCAACACTGTGAAGATTCCAGGGTCCCAAACAAAATTGAACTCAGGCATATATATCTAAAATGACAATTTTTCCTTGATCCTAACCATACAACCTGGGTTTTATCCATATTGATTTTGAGGCCAGAGATAGAGGAGAAGAACTGTAGGGTTTGAATACTTAAACGATTTCCTTAAACGATTTTTGGCTGCCATCTAAGAACAGAGATGTGTCATCTGCAAACTGGGAGAGGAGAACATTTACATTTTGTATCTTAATACCTTTTATGTCTTTGTTCTGGCGAATCATTGAAGAGAGCACTTCCGCACAGATCAGGTATAAATAGGGCGAACTGGGATCGCCCTGCCTGCAGCCCCTTCCTATCTCAAACCAGCTAGAGTAGGAACCATTTACTGCAACGCACGATTTTATTTTGTTATAAAAAGTATATATCCATCTTTTCATATCTGGGCCGAAATTGAAGAAGTCGAGACACGTTTTAAGAAATGACCAGGCTACACTGTCAAATGCTTTTTCGAAATCAATTAGGAGCAAAAGGCCAGGCATCTGATGCATTTCAGTATAAGCCAGAACATCATATAAAAGTCTTACATTTTCACCTATATATCTACCTTTTAGGAAGCCTTTTTGGTCCTCATGGATTATGCTTGGGAGTACAGTCTTTAAGCGGTTGGAGATGCAGGCAGAGGCAATCTTGTATGTTGTATTTAATAGAGTGATAGGACGCCAATTTTTTAGAATTTTTTTTTGATTTTCCCCTCCTTTGGGACACACGTTATGACACCTTGACGTTGCGTAGTTGACATTTGACCTTGACAGAAACCATAGTTGATAGATCTGACCAAGAAAATAGCAATGTCCATCCAAAAAAATTTGAAGAATTCTGTTGTAAAGCCATCTGAGCCTGGACTCTTATTATTGCTCATATGTTTCAGTGCATTAAAAGATTCTTGGACAGAAATGGGGCCTTCTATGGAGGCACTTAACTCTTCCGATAGCTTCGGTGCAAAAACTGTGAAAGAAAGGTCGACATCCACAATATCTGCCTCTCTCGAGGCATACAGTTGCTGATAAAAGAGCTGAGTTTCATCAACAATAGATTTCTGATCATGGACCACCTCACCATTTTCTTTTTCGATGTAATTCATGGACTTCTGATTATAATTCCGACTCTCAAGGCTACAGAAGTATCTGGTAGCTTTTTCACCATCTTGGATCCATTTTGCACGGGAACGGACAATTACGCCCTCAGTTTTCTTCTTACGCAACTCTACAAGTTCAGCTCTTTTGTTCTCAAGAACGTCTACATTATCTTCATTTACATTTAGTTCTAATTCAGTAATGGTTTTTTGTAGTGTTATCTCTTTATTATTTTCTTCTTTCTTTTTGAAACTTGCATATGAGATTGTCCGGCCCCGCACTTCCAAAAGTATCATTTCAAAAAACAACTGATCATTTATGGTGAATTGAATGTCATGGTTACTAATTTCCGAAATTGTGTCCATGTTGTACACTACAATGCCATACTGCCTTTTCAGTTCTAAGATGACCTTTTTGACCATATCAACATATTCTTTATCCCTAAGCAAAGAGTTATTAAACTTCCAAAGTGACTTTGTTTTCTGTTTACATTGTGACGAGAACTCGACAGAGACCAATGAATGATCTGATCGGTAACCAGATTCAATTTTCGTACATGATACATCTAACAGTAGGCATTCAGAGACCAGAAAGTAGTCCAATCTACCCTGCTGAGTTGAATTGAAACGCCGCCACGTGTACTGTCTTTTGCCAGGATTAAGCTCCCGCCATACATCAGCTAAGGCATAATTATTTATCATATCATGCACTTTTTTCATGGACTGGGGTCGGTTGACGTTCCTGTATCTGAAAGTGTCTTTGCTAGCGTCCAGGACTACGTTCCAATCTCCGCCGATAATAACGTACTGATTATCCAAGCGGTCCATTTGCTCACAAATGGCATCAAAAAAGACCGGCAAGTCCATGTTACTCGGCCCATACACATTTACAAGTGTCATGCGCTTTCCAGCAACATCAATATCTAACACAATATAGCTACCATCATCACTTCGGATTACTTCATGCAGCTTATACTCAAAGTTGTTGTTGAACAATATAGCAACCCCCTTACTGTTAGTATTGTTACCACTAAGGATACATTCGTAACCCCACATAGATCTTGTAATACTTTCCATTTCTGTTTTTAAGTGTGTTTCCTGCAAGAAATATATACATGCATTTTGTTGCCGGAGAAAGTTGAATACATCCTTTCTCTTTTTGTACTCACCAAGTCCATTGGTGTTGAATGAGCATATCTTTATGGGACTATCATTTGCCATTTCATATATAGCTAGGAATATTAAACATCCCACGCACATTACCATCAATCCTCAGTACATGAGGATAGGTCCTATAGACAGAACAGACTTTGGACCACCTTGCTGTCAAGTTCACGAATCTAATCATGTTCATACTGAGCCCAGATGGTAGAGAAAACAGCAAAACATTCCAAGTACAATACTCACAGCAGCGGGTATAAACTAGGCAACACAGAGGCAAACAAGTAAGGCCATCAAGTAAGTTGTCAAACCAGCAAAGCACAAATAACACGAATAAAGGACAAAAAAGGACACAGGGATAGTGAAAACAGTAAGAAAAAAGAAAAAGAAAAAACTACATTAGATGGGAACATATCGCTCTCTTCCACGGAGGAATGGGTTTTCACCCGGAGATGACCTCACGACATGAAGCTAATTAGGTATCAAAACATCCATGTACACATTAAAGAATTAAACGTAAGTCAGTGCAGGCTTTTGGGGAGAGGGAGAGAAAAAAAATAAAAAGGGGGGGGGGAATGGGGGGGGGGGGGGAGGGGGGGTAGCGGGGGGGGGGGGAGAAAAAAAACTAGGTGGGGGGGGGGGGGGGGAAGTAGAATTGAAAACAGAACAAAAAATAAATAAGTAAAAAGATTAAAAAAAACCGCTGCACAATGAGCTGAGGAGGAGAAATTCACTGAATAATGGATGTGTTGCATGTTTTGGGAAAAAAAAAACAACAACAAAAAAACCCGCCACTTCATGGCATGAGGCCAGCACTAAGACGCTCCTGGAGCCAACTACTCAAAACAGTAATGTAAATGTAAATAGGCAGCCAGTAAACAGCTGTAGCCACCAAGAAGAGAACCCATCCTAACATACCGAACAACAGGGGGGGGGGGGGGTGGGGGGGGGGCAGTACGTGAGCACTCAGCTGTAAAGGATGACAAGTACCATAATTTGAGAAGAGAGGTGACTTAAACAAAAACAAAAAAACAACCTATATACACACACATGTATATATATATATACACATATATATATATATATACACTGTACATACATACATGCGCACACATATACACATATAAACACACACATGTATATATACACACACACACACATGCATACCCCCCATTCATAATGTATAAGGAGCAGAACCGCCTGACGAGACAAAATAAGACTGCTCAGTATTTGCAAGTTTTTGTACATGAACACTTATGAAAAGGTAAGCCAACAAAATAGTCAAGCATAGCAACGAAGACTAGTTAGAGTAAAAGGAAACTAGAAGGGCATTATTACATACATCTCTACATACAATGACCATGGAGCAAATTTGCTCACCTTGGGGAAAGAAAAAAAAAAAAGAAAGGTCAATGTCCTGACTAAAGAATAACACCACATGAAAAACATCTCAGATGAAACCAAAAATCAAATAGAGCATGGTGTTTGCCACTACATGATCATTTAGCTGTAAATGATGAGTACAATGCCCCCCCCCCCCCCCCACACACACACACACATACACTCACTCACCCCTATATACACACTCAAAAATCCATGAAGTGTAGGGAACAAACTGACTGAGAAGGGAAGGGATTAGTAGACGTATTCGCCGCCATAACAGCAACAAAGGCATGTGGTGACTGACAGTAAAGAGCAAAAACAAGTAGGAATAGAATGATGTAAGTCAAAGGAGACAGCCACAAAACTGAAGCGTGAGGTATTCTCACCAAGAACAGGCAATAAAAAAAGCGAAGCAAACAAATGTACAGATATACAAAAACTGAAACGTGAGGTATTCTCACCAAGAACAGGCAATAAAAAAAGCGGAGCAAACAAATGTACAGATATACAAAAACTGAAACGTGAGGTATTCTCACCAAGAACAGGCAATAAAAAAAGCGGAGCAAACAAATGTACAGATATACAAAAACTGAAGCGTGAGGTATTCTCACCAAGAACAGGCAATAAAAAAAGCGAAGCACACAAATGTACAGATATACAAAAACTGAAACGTGAGGTATTCTCACCAAGAACAGGCAATAAAAAAAGCGGAGCACACAAATGTACAGATATACAAAAACTGAAACGTGAGGTATTCTCACCAAGAACAGGCAATAAAAAAAGCGAAGCACACAAATGTACAGATATACAAAAACTGAAACGTGAGGTATTCTCACCAAGAACAGGCAATAAAAAAAGCGAAGCACACAAATGTACAGATATACAAAAACTGAAACGTGAGGTATTCTCACCAAGAACAGGCAATAAAAAAAGCGAAGCACACAAATGTACAGATATACAAAAACTGAAACGTGAGGTATTCTCACCAAGAACAGGCAATAAAAAAAGCGGAGCAAACAAATGTACAGATATACAAAAACTGAAACGTGAGGTATTCTCACCAAGAACAGGCAATAAAAAAAGCGAAGCACACAAATGTACAGATATACAAAAACTGAAACGTGAGGTATTCTCACCAAGAACAGGCAATAAAAAAAGCGAAGCACACAAATGTACAGATATACAAAAACTGAAACGTGAGGTATTCTCACCAAGAACAGGCAATAAAAAAAGCGAAGCACACAAATGTACAGATATACAAAAACTGAAACGTGAGGTATTCTCACCAAGAACAGGCAATAAAAAAAGCGAAGCACACAAATGTACAGATATACAAAAACTGAAACGTGAGGTATTCTCACCAAGAACAGGCAATAAAAAAAGCGAAGCACACAAATGTACAGATATACAAAAACTGAACAGAGAAGTAATAATAATAAGTTGGAAAAGGAAAAAGAAAGAAAACAAAATCATGACTGACAATGGAGACCACCACCATGAGGATCCAAAAAAGAACACAATGCACCAACTAAAAGAGCAAGCCGCCCTGTAGATGTTCCCATGGACCCTAAATAGATCCGTGATGTTCCTCTTTAGTGAGGTGATCATAATGATCTACCTGTAGTGTGCTGAAAAGCGTGTCATGACCAACAGTGACCGCAAAAAAAAATAAAAAAAAATGGATTCATATCCTAGGCTGTTGCTAGCATCACGACTGCATGCCTGTTTTCCTATTCATAGCACAGAACTATGGGCAAAAGCAAGAGAAAACGATGTGGCACACTAACTAAAGAGCCGCGCAATAAGTGTTCCACTTTTGTGAGTTTATCATTTTTGCTCTACGTGTACCATGCTGAAGTGCATCAAACAAAGTGCATCTAAAAGAGCATGAAAAGTACTTCAAGACTACAATAGTTTCAGAACTCACCAAAACGCAGACAATTTTCTATCGCCGATAAGGTAGCGCGAAGACAGAGACCACGCATTTGAAAAGTGGTGAAAATGGCAAAATACACCCGTTAAACTACAAAACAGCGCTAAAAACAAAACATAACTAAAAAGTACAAACTCTTCCGAAACTACTATAGTTTAAATGATAACTTTAGGTTAAGTGACTGCGGAGATATTTAGCACTAAATGGACATAAACAAACACAGCTAACTGACACGTGGCTATCGTGGATCCGCATCGCTGCACGCGTGCGGTAGCCTACAGGCGAACAAAGCCGGCAGCACACAGCTGGCCGGAGAACCTAGGGTAGTGGGCGAGAAGGTCCAAACCACTCGGCTACAGTTTCATCATCATCATCATCATCATCAGTGCCAGCATTACAGACGCTATCACTATCCAGGTCAGAGGTGTCCAAGTGGTGTGGTGATAGACCACCACCAAAACAGGTCAGAACTGACGACTGATCTGTGAGCATGGCAGTGGTAGTTGATTAGCCCCTTTAAAGTAGCACCTGTCTGAGGTGATCAACCGATGGGCCAAGCGTTCACAGCTCTCTGACTGAGTTCCTGCACTGAGACAGGAATCTGCCAAATACAGCTGGGGTATTTTTAGCAACAGACGGAAGATCGCTGGATTGGAAATTGGTGGTTTTCTTTGACTGACCGTTGCCTTGTACATTTGCATGTGGGAGGCGTGGACAGGTTTCACACTGCTCGAATGCAAGACGGATGAAAGTAAGGTGTGAGGATCGGTATATGGAGACTTCCTCGCTTCAGTTTGCTGTGACACGTGCGTGTGTGCGTGTGTGTGTGTGTGTCGGGGGGGGGGGGGAGAGAGAGAGAGAGAGAGAGAGAGAGAGAGAGAGAGAGAGAGAGAGATTTCATGCCTTGTCACCGTGACGCAACACACACACACACACATACACACACACACACACACACACACACACACACACACACAACGGGGGGAAAATTCTTAACTGAAACCCTTCCTGTTTGCGTGCCTGATTGACGACACTGCATAGCAATACAATACAAATCCCTTCATCAGACTACGTTTGAGCCCCCCCCCCCCCCCCTTCTACCTCTCCCCGGCCCTACCAACCCCTACCCACAACCTCAAAACCCCACCCACACCCGGGCCCCCCCGGCTGACGAACCAGCATCACGCTCTACCCTAGTTCGGGCAATCCATGAGTGTTCGGGGAAGACACATCCTCGGTTAGAGGGGAATCCATGCCTAGCTCTACCCCTGAGACTGCCTGGGCCCACCACTGGCAACTATGAGTAGAAAAGCGAGTAACGTACAATGAGTTCTACGAATATCCATCCAACCACCTTGCGGCATGAGTGGAACGGCTCACGACTTTTCTTGTTTTTTTTTTTTAACAGCAGGATGTTATACCACCCACAGATTTTGCAAGTGTCTTATACACCGAGCACTACGGAGAACGGTGCCCGTTTGACTACTGACTAATTCCCCCCATTGAGCAAAGTGCATTAATTACCTAAAGTAACTGTATAGTAGGATTAAGGGATTTAGGATTAACGCGAGTGACTTGCTCAACCCCAGGAACTAAGGTCGCTTTTTTTGGGGGGGGTGGGGGGGGGGGTGGGGGGGACAGTCAGTATGACGTGCGGGGACACGCGTACGCAGTCTAAACTCGGTGACCTAAGGTTGATTAAGTGATTATTATCCAAAGGCAGGGGCAGAGTACAATAATTATACAGGGTGGGTTGGCTGGGTGTTTGGGGTTTTAACGTCCTTTTCCACTCCTTACGGGTGATATCAAAGACGGGGCAACGAGGAAAAATTCAGCACAAGTATTTGGCCCCAGGCCAGGGTTCGAACTCACGACCCGAGCATTGAAAGTCCAACTGAACGCTCTACCATTCGGCCACCCCGGCTCAACACTACAATAATTATACAGAGGCAGGGGCAGTATTTACACTAAATATAAACAGGCAGGGGCATTTTTCCCCCCAAAATATACACAGTTAGGGGCAGTGTTTTCAATTATGATACAGAGGCAGAGACAGTATTTTCTATGATTATACAGAGGCAGGAGCAGAATTTACACTAATTATACAGAGGCAGGGGCATTCTTTTCAGTTTTAATACTGAGGCAGAAGCAGTATGTACAATTATTATACAGAGGCAGGGGCAGAATTTACACTAATTATTCAGAGACAGGGGCAGTATTTACAATGATTATGCAGAGGCAGGGGCAGAATTTACACTAATTATTCAGAGACAGGGGCAGTATTTACAATGATTATGCAGAGGCAGGGGCAGAATTTACACTAAGTATACAGAGGCAGGTGCAGTCTTTCCAGTTGTTATAAGGAGGCTGAAGCAGTATGTACAATTATTTTACAGAGGCAGAGACAGTATTTACACTAATTATTCAGAAACAGGGGCAGTAGTTTGAATTATAGGACAAAGGCGGATGCAGTATTTATTATTATTATATGCTGTGCATGACGTTATCTGATGTTGACAATACCCCCATGTAAGTCCTGCGCGTCTTTTGGGTTTTGTTATAATTTCTTTGACTGTTTCAATATGTCACTTTAGCCATCACGTCCATTGCATGTTGATATCTTTCTCCATACCCCTCACGAGGAGGCAGGAATAAAATCTTTGAATGTTGAATGCGACGGTGTGTGTGTGTGTGTGTGTGTGTGTGTGTGTGTGTGTGTGTGTGTGTGTGTGTGTGTGTGTGTGTGTGTGTGTGTGTGTGTGTGCGTCCAGTCCCTTTTCCAGATGACAGCAGAATCGTGAAAATCCCTACAAGGCAAAATCCGCACAGACACAAAGGAAACCTCTTTTCATAATTATACTGATCCGTCAGTTCATATTATCGAGCCGTCGTCGCATGGCAGACGACTGTTAGACGACCGAGCATTGTCTGAAGTTGTGTAGCGTTGGCAACGGCTGCCCATAATGATCATTATCTGGTTGTCAGGTCTTATAACACAGCATGACAACAAATGTTTCTTCGTTCTGTTAACCTGGTTTGAAAAATGATAAAGCTGCAGCTACGCTTAAAACACACACACACACACACACACACACACACACACACACACACACACACACACACACACACACACACACACACACCAAAAAGAAAAAAGAAAAAGAAAAAAAAAAGAGCGTCTTTGAATCTAGACACTAGCTTCGTGTGTGTTCCACGGGTGGATCTGATCAGTGATTTTGTAGAGCGCAATGATTGTTGTTCATTTTCGTGTCTGGTATTGTAATCTTTGTCAAGGGGCAGTTCCAGTAAGTCTGGTCCGATGTTGACAATGGTAAGCCACTGGTGGCAAAATCTCGACGATCACGCGAGCATGCACTAACTTTCTCTCTCTCTCTCTTAAATGATCTGTCCTGAATAAAAAAAAATCATCATCATCATCTCTCTCTCTCTCTCTCTCTCTCTCTCTCTCTCTCTCTCTCTCTCTCTCTCTCTCTCTATATATATATATATATATATATATATATATATATATATATCTCGGGGAGGAGGGGTGGTCGAATAGTAGAGCGTTGGACTTCTAATGCTCGGGTCGTGAGGTCGATTGATCCCGGCTGGGGCCAAATATTTGTGCTGGCTTTTTCATCATTGCCCCGTCTTTGCCGGATATCATCCTATGTGGTGGAAAAGGACGTTAAACCCCCAAACACCCACCCACCCACCCACCCTTTCTCTCTCTCTCTGTCTCTCTCTCTCTCTCTCTCTCTCTCACACACACACACACACATACACACAAACACACACACGCCAACCTGACCACCAAGGCCACTAGGAGCAAAATATTTGTGCTGGCTTTTTCCTCGTTGCCCCGTCTTTGATATCGCCCGTATGTGGTGGACACGGATGCGAATCCCCAAAACAAACACCCCTCTTGGAATAAACATTTGTGGATTGGATCTGAAGATTTAAACCCTCCGCCCCCCCCCCCCCTCTAATTCCCCACCCGAGTCAAGCTGCATCACACTTTTCCTTTAATGACTTTTCCTGGACCAGACTTGTCTAGAAAAGCGAAGAAAAGGGCAAAACACGTTAGCACCCATAAAGTTCATACGTAAACTTACCCCACCGCGATTTGCTAGTGCATTTACTATGAAACGGGAGAAAACCAGGGCCGGTAAAAGTAATACAGTGCAATGGGCAAGAGCACAACTATACTCGTTAAAATAAACGGAGTTAATGCGGACCTCTACTACAAAACAACTGAAAAGAAATCTGCACCAGGGGAGTACTGAGAGTTGAAAAAAAAAATCAGTATGCATGAGACTGGTCACAGTTTCAGTAACACCGAAGACCGTGAACTGAACACTGACGGGATGAAGTCAAAATGGACTCGTGTTTATACAGTGCTTGTCCGCTTCAAACGGCACTTCGGCGATAAACTGCCCTCAAACAAAGCCGTAGTAGTAATCATGTTTGAAATAATTATGAGTACGCATTGTAGTAATGCGTCAGTAAAAAAAGTCGTTTTCAGAACCGTATGTAAGAGTCGAGGTTAGGGCTTTTAGCCCCGGGCTGGTGTCTAACCTCGAACTAAACTAGCTCTAGGGTTAAAGTTTTGTTGTTGTTGTTGTTGTTGTTGTTGTTTTTTGTTTTAAATCAAGAAGCGGGCTCATTCCAGCAAGGTGCCTAAGCTGTTATAGAAGGATTTTTTCCTTCCTTTCTTCGCTTCCTTTTTTTTTAAAATTTAATTTTGCTTTTGGGTTTCTTTTGTCCTAATCTGGGTTAGGCTCGTAGCCGTGGGTTATATTAACTTCGACTTTTTACATACGGGCCCTGGTTGACAACAACTCCGCACCATCGGCTTCATTGACGTTAGCCTCTGCACTGACGTGAATCAAGCTAACCGAGACCTAAGCCGAGACAACTAATGACAAAGAAGAAGAAGAAAAACTAACCTGATCGGTGGCAAGAAAAGTGGACAATTCTGCTCAAACTCCTCAAGTTTGTAGTGACCGTGTTATTTCACGCTGCGCACAGAAGCGGCGAATTCTGCCGAATGCCCCCGGCACAGTACATTATCAGTCTGTTTCAGTGATTATTGTCCGCATGAGGCTTAGCAAGCACGCATTTCACGTGGCAGTTAGAGCGCAGGGTTGCCACGAAAAGTGCATGCTCGCAGCGGTTTTGTTTATGGAAGGGAAACAACTCATGGGAACGATAATCACCGAAAGTGCACTGTGCCGGGTGAATTCGACCTTTCTGTGCACTCTGAGAAATAACACGGCGACTACAAAGTTGTTCAGAACTGTCCATTCTTCGTGTCACCGATCACGGGTGTGTGTGTGTGTGTGTGTGTGTGTGTGGTGCGTGCGTGCGTGCGTGCGTGTGTGTGTGTGTGTGTGTGTGTGTGTGTGTGTGTGTGTGTGTGTGTGTGTGTGTATACATACGTGCGTGCTTGTATGTGTGCGGCTGTGCGTGCGTGCGTATGCATGCATGTGTGTGTGTGTGTGTGTGTGTGTGTGTGTGTGTGTGTGTGTGTGTTTCTTCTTCTTAGTTATTAGTTGTCTCGGCTCAGGTTTCGGTTTGCAGGGGCTAACGTCAGCAAAGCCTATGGCCATACAGCGTTGGGTTGACAATATCTAGGATGTGACTTCCCCGATCACTCATGGGTTAGCCATAACTAGGTTGACAACGGCGCCGTTTTCAGTTTCAAGCCGACAGACCGAAGTCCGTTAAAAACGATGACATTCGGGAACTGATCAAATTTTCAAATGGAAACACTCAATGTTATTGAGGCGGTCGGTGGTCTAGTGGTTAAGAGACTTGTCACCAATGCGAGAGGTCAGGGGTTCGAGTCCCACTCGGGGCAAAGCATTTTTCCTTCTCGTATGATCGTCGGGGGTTCTCTCCGGGTACTCCGGCTTCCTCCCCCTCTGCTCTGGAAATGTTCAGCCCACCAAATTTGAAAAATAAAATTAATGCAATTCTTAGTTTCGAAACTTAAATAGCTGAGCTGACCCTTCGCACCACGTGACTGTAATGTGTTTATGTCCAGTGTGTGAGAGAATGCGTGTGATTCACGTGAGCGTGCGTGTTGGGTTCAGCTCGCGGCGCTTTGAGCCGATTCATGACATTGGGGAAAGCGCCTATGCAATACTCATTATTATTATTATTACTGTTTGAAAACTTTTTGTCCTAGCTGGCGGCGCTTCGTTTGAAGCGGAGTAGCACGGGAAACACTCGCGTGCATTTTTACTACACCCCCCTATGTTTTCTTTGTCTTCGGTGACGCTATGCGGGCTCCGCTGCTGATTCTGCGATGGAAATGTTAGTGCTCACTTCACCCACATATTCGCGAACTCACATTGCGCTATTAGCAATGCAAATCAAACAATGAAGTGCTGTTTCCGCTCACACCATGAATTATGAAACTAGAGCGAGGAGTAACGCAACTAGGTGTTTAGCCTGGTAGTGCCAAAACTCTTACTGAGAAAGAGAGAAGCCCAGGCAAAAATCTCATCTTTGCTGGAAAGTGGAAACCTTCAGATCACTAGAAACCGCTCCAAGCAGTCTGCAGCTGTCTCAGTCGCGCCTAGCGGGAAGGTCCGTCGTCTTTGTTTGGGAGTTTAAAGATCTAAGCTCCCAACAAAAAGCTTTCCGAAGTTGCAAAAATTTTTTACAGAGTCGACCGTACAAGCACAGTCAGCTCTGTCACAGTTGCAGAGTTTTCAGCGCTTCGGGGACCCTTATAAAACCAGAGCACGAGTTTGCCGTGACATTATTTGACTTTTGGTCAGTGAGCGAGACACATCGCTACAGTGTGTAGCGGATGTTGAGTGCTGCACGATCTTTCTCGCTCAGTGTCAAAACGCAAACTGAGCTGTGAATCAGGCTGCTCTTGGCTTTTATTGGGGTTTCATGGACGCTGAAAACTCTGCAGCTGTGACAGAGTCAAGTTGACTGTGTTTGCACGGTCGACTCTATTTTTTTTTTTTCACATTTCGGAAAGTTTTTTTTTATTGGGAGCTTAGATCTTTAACGTCCTTTTCCACCACTTGGATCCTACGCCATGATCTCTGTAAGGCACTGGATGTTAATTACGCACTATACCTATTCACATGCTGCGGTACGTAGATCTTGTAAGACTTAGTATGTTGTACGGTACTTAGATCATGTAAGTGTTTCAGTTAAAGATACTGCGGCAAACCCCGCGGGTGTAAGCTTTGAGAGCCACCGCTGATCAAATTCTTCATTCATTGTAACGGGTGCTGATGCAAACCTTTCAGGCTAGACCAGTGCAAGTATAGGCAGCATCTCTTGACTTAAGCACAAATATAACCAGCGGGGCATCTTTAATTCTATGTCACAGTGGTGCCAGGGACTGGCCGGGTCAGTCACTGACACCGACAAGACAACTGTGCCGTGATCGCAGATGTGCACTGAGAAGCAAATTCGTATACTATGGCTCAGTTGGTATAGTTCGCCAGTTAGAGGGTGCAAATGTATACCAGTCATGCGCAGGAGGGGCAAATAAACTCCAGTCGTCCACTAACTGGGCCGACTGTATCCCCGCAACGCGGGAGTGGGTGCAGATGTACTCCGGGGTCTGGCGAGGTGAAGTCACTTGGCCGCTGACTTCGTTCTACGGCTTTACTTTATGCCGAAATGTCGACGGAAATGACTGGTATACATTTGCACCCCCTAACGGGCGAACTATACCGACTGAGCTATACTATGTACACGTAGAATGGCTTCGTTGGAGGCGGTATGTTCTGAGGAGTAAATTCTCTCATCCGAGTCAAGACTCTGAATGCCTTTCAACTCTCCGGCAGTCTCATTCATCATATTAGAGACTGGTGCAGCTGGAATGCTGGAATAATTTGTTACGCATGTCGACGGTCCTCGTAATTGCACTTGTAGCTCGTCTTAGTTCTAAACAAAACCCATGCAGATGCCATGCAACACTCGTCAGTTCTGCCGTGCTTACTGTCATCCGAGACAAATGGCATTATTTCTTAAGCAATGCGCTTGTTCCACTCCGTCAGTTTTTCACAAAGAGACGGACGCGCAGTGTCATTGTTTGGGATAACGCTTCGCAATCATAGGCAGAATGCCGAAATGTCACGCAAAGTCAGACAAAGGAGATCCCACACTTTCCCGACAGCAACGTTCTCTCTGTCACAGCTACTACATAATTCGCCATCCTCTGCCGCCGACTACCCCCTTCACCCTTAGCCCCCCCCCCCCCCCCACACACACACACACACACACACTCGGAGTCCCTTCCCCCCTCCAATCCCTCCCCCTCCCGTCCCAGGTGTACAAGGGTTTATGGTGAGTTCACTGAAACCTTCAATTCACGCTGGAGGGGGTGGGGGTAGGTGTTTGTGAATTTAACGTCCTTTTCCACCACGTAAGGGTGATATCGAAGACGGGGCAACGAGAAAAATAATTGCTAGGTATCTGTAAACTTTCTGTCGGCACGGCATAATTGTACAGAACAGAAAAGAGCTAAAAATCGACGTGAAACCGGCGCAAAGGACAAAATGACGTCATCTAATGACGTCATGTCTTCCACGCACTACTGAACCTGTGATTCAGTCATCTTTGAAGCAAAACTCTCGACACTTCAGTCATCTTTTGGGGGTTTAACGTCCTTTTCCACCAGATACGGGTGATATCAAAAGCGGGCCAACGATGAAAAAGCCAGCACAAATATTTGGCACCAGCCAGCTGAGGAATCGAACTCACGACCAGAGCATAGGAAGTCCCACGCTCGACCATTCGGCCACCCCGGCGGCTCCCCCGGGCTTAATATAAACTCAACATTAGCTGAGGAGGACTATGCAAGAATAAGTCTGTTAGAGATACAAGGGTGGGGTGGGGGTGGGTGTTTGGGGATTTAACGTCCTTTTCCACCACATACGGGTAATATCAAAGACGGGGCAACGATAAAAAAAAAGCCAGTACAAACATTTGGCCCCGGCCGGGATACGAACTCACGACCCGAGCAGTAGAAGTCCAACGCTCTACCACTGATTCGGCCACCCCGGCTCCCCGTGTTAGAGATACAAGGGTGATAGCTATAGTCACAAATGCATGCATACTCTTCTCAGTAATTTTCTGCAACCGCAATCGCAGGATGCCTGTAAGCGTACCATGTAATAAATGATGAGGTGTCGGTGTCAAGCAGATCTATGGCAACAGACTTTTTACCTCTCGCAAGAATTTATGTCGTAGTAAATTATGACTTGTTTGCTACTACATTCACGGGTCAGTACATAGTTGGATTTTTCTGTTGTTGTTGTTGTTGTTGTTATTTTCTGTCTGTTGTGGTGATGCGGGCGATTTCAGTGGCCCGTCCTTGTGGAAGAATCGCTGGTTTAATCCAGTCGCTGTAGTAATAATAATAATGAACTGTACTTATATAGAGCAAAATTCTCACAGAGTGACTCCATGCGCGTACTCCCGCACTCATACCAACAAACTTGAATATGCACACACACACACACACACACACACACACACACACACACACACACACACACACACACACACACACACACACACACAGAGCAGCTGAATCAGGAGGGAGGTAAGTGGCCTTAGTCGAAAGCCAGCCGGAACAGATGCGTTTTCAAGTCAGACTTGAAACGATCTGTATGTCCGACTGGTCTCTCAGGCCGGCAGGTAGTGCGTTCCAGAGTGACGGGGCAGCAAAGCTAAACGCGCGCTCGCCAACTCTTTTGAGGTTTCGACGGGGAACGTTCACTAATTTTGCAGATGAAGAACGAAGAGTACGTGCTGTTGGGTGGACTGTAATAATAAAAAAATAATAATAATACTACGTAGGTTTTATACAGCGCTGCTCTCCAGATTCCAAGGACTCGCTGCACTTAAAGCACACACACACACACACACACACACACACACACACACACACACACACACACACACACACACACACACACACACACACTATTTACATTCCCTCTTACATACAGTTTGGCAGTGCAACGACTGAACTCATGGTACATACAGACAGGCTTAACAGAGGTTTAACTATCAAAGGCTTGACGATTTGGCCAGTCGGTCAGTGTAGGAGAATCGAATTGTAACAAAATCCTTGTCCTTTGGCCTACACAGGGTTTTCTAGCCTACGGTTTGGGCGGCCAGTCGCTGTGCGAGTATCGGGATGAAAGCAAAGACCGTAGATAATTATTACGGTCTTTGATGAAATGAAAACGCAGTCAGTTAAATACGTTTATAACCGTACGGCTTTTTTCCAGCCAAACTGCTCGTCAGTAGGGCTCAGTTAGTATAGTTGGCACCCTTGGGCCGTATCGGGCAAAACTACAGCAACGCAGCCACGCTCATTTAACAGAGTTCACCGGCTTAGATCGGTTTAGGGTTAGCCCGATTTAGGTTTAGGGTTAAGTTTAGACTTAGGGTTGGGATTACCTTGTGGTAATGATGCAATCGCTATGTTGCTGAGGCGGTCACAGTGCATTTACAGCAGGTGCACATGACACAAGGGAGAAAACCATACCAACGCAACGTCAGTAGGTTACTGATGCTCTTGCTAAAAAAAGGAGATTGGGTGGCCTTTCAGTCTACACAGGATAGCTTGGAGCAAGATTCACAGGACGTGTTCATCATGTAATGCGATCACTGATGTAGATACTTGCAAATAAAATGTCTATCGGAAAACTGACGTCTGCCACAACAGGTCTTGTTGTATCCGCTCATGCAGTCAGTTCGCGGCTAAGGAGTATGGTATGGTATGGTATTGTATGGTAGACTTCTCCTCGGCGCACGTATCCATCTCTGCTGAAATGCTCACGGCGCCGCAGGGCTGGAGGACGAAGCAGTGAAAGCCTGCTGCCGTTAAGCGCTACTTTATGTGCAAACCTCCACCCTGCTATTCACTCTGGTGCGTGCGACAGTATTTCTGTTTACCACGCCACCGGCCACAGCCTACTCTTCTTCGAAAGATGAACGTGGGATTTTTAGCGTGCACACTTGATGTATGTGCGTGCGTGTGTACACGAAGGCGAGACAGGCACCGCAAACGAGTCTGCACATGGATTTGACTCGATATGGGAAGGAAAAATCCCACCATATCGGCATGCTGGCGAACTGGAACGCTCACCGTGCCTTCAGTTAAAACCTAATCGATTGTGTGTAAATAAGCGTAAGTGTGCATTTTAGGTCAGAGCTCCAAAAGTGCGTTCGTTATAGCTGAAATGCCGTAACACCTGTATTTTTATTGTACGAGGGTGGATGAGTGTTTGGGGGTTTCACGTCCTTTTCCACCACATACGGGTGATATCAAAGATGGGGGTGGGTGTTTGGTACAGTTTGGGAGTTTTAACGTCCTTTTCCACCACATACGGGTGATATCAAAGACGGGGCAACGATGAAAAAGCCAGCACAAATATTTGACACCAGCCGCCGGGATACGAACTCACGACCCGAGCATCAGAAGTCCAACGCTCTACCATTCGGCCACCCAGGCTCCCCTTACAGACGGGGCAACGCTGTAAAAGCCAGCACTGACAAATAGTTGGGCCCAGCCGGGATACGAACTCACGACCCGAGCACTAGAAGTCCCACACTCTACCATTCGGCCACCCAGGTTCCCCTTTTATTGTACTGAGAAATGCTCGCAGTACATACAGAACACAACATGTTTGCAAGCGGGTGTGTGCGTGTGTGTGTTGTTATATGTCCTCTTATAAGGACAGGGGTTCAGTCGAGTCAAGACTGAGCTCGTCGATTCGTAACAAGCTGTTTCAACAGAAAAACCACGACTCCTGAACCCGACATGAATAATCCACTGTAGCGAGCACACACCCTACAGCTACTTTTACAGGCGCAGGTGTAACGTTCTCCACAAACATTGCCACGGTCCTTGACCCCAGATTGACGTCATCAGGTCCGCGAAAGTTGGTCCGGGTGTTTGCGTGCCGACCCGTGATAAACTAGCCAATAGCATAGCCCGCCATGCCGCATGAACACGTAATGGTGAGACTGAGCGAGCGGAGTGAGAGAGCTCGCCTGCCCGACGAGAATCGGACCTAGGGTACTTCCTGCATACGCAGGAATTACCCTTGCACGGTAATTACTGCTGAGGCACTTTAACAGCCACTTGACACGTTCTGAAGGTCCAGGAGGGTGGGTGGGAGTTTGGGGGTTTAACGTCCTTTTCCACCACATACGGGTGATATCAAAGACGGGTCAACGATGAAAAAGCCAGCACAGATATTTTGCCCCAGCCGGGATACGAACTCACGACCCGAGCATTAGAAGTCAAACGCTCCACCATTCGACCACCCCGGCTCCCCTCTGAAGGTCCGAAAATTGTGCAGAATAATGCACTTAGACATCAGTACAAAGACCAACCATTCATTCGGTCACTGGGTGTCTTATTCTATATTTCACTGGTATTGCTAGCTCACAGTATTTTCTGTGAAAATATGCATGATGATTCCTCTAGGCTTGCTGTTGTTGTTGTTGTTGTCGGTTTTGCTGTTGTTGTTTGCGTGGCCGAATGGTAGAGCGTTGGTTGGTTAGTTAGTTATTTAGGGGTAGAGCGTTGGACTTCTAATGCTCGGGTCGTGAGTTCGTATCCTGGCTGGGGCCAAATATTTGTGCTGGCTTTCTCATCGTTGCCCAGTATTTGATATCACCCGTATGTGGTGGAAAAGGACGTTAATCCCCCCCCCCCCCAAAAAAAAAAAAAAATCCACATCCACGCTGTTGTTGTTTGTTTGTTCTTCCCGTCCTCCTCCTCCTACTCCCCATCTTCTGGAAGTTTGACATGCACTTTAAAAAGTTAGCCTAACGAACCAGATGTCTCAGTATTACTCTGGCAAGCAAGGACTCTCATACGCAAAAAGGACTCTCATAGAGTTGCTAATTGCAAAGTCCTCGCAGCCAGGTAGTCTAGGCTGTTTGCTTGTCAGTCAAGCTGACGTGAACGACCGGAGCTGGCCACACAGCATTAGATCGACATGACTGAGTAATTTGGACATGCACGCTGCTGTACATACCCCCAGCACACGCGGCCGCGTCGCATTCACAAACTGTTAGTACCCGGGGCAGGTTTTCCCGGAGGCCGGTCGTTATCTCGCCCAAGCCAATAGTTACCGCATCACAGCTCCGTCTGTACCATCGGCCTTCACTACGTTTAGCCTCTGTAATGGCCCGAAACTGAACGGAGACAATTAATCACTAAGAAGGAAAACAAAAACAAAAACAAAAACAAAACACAAAACAAACACGCTCGGTGACAAGGAAAGTGAACTGTTTTGAACAACTGTGTGGTCAACGTACGTACTACGTAGTATATTTCACAGGGTGCACATAAGTGGTGAGTTCTGTCGTATTCACCGGCACAGCGGTACATTTTCAGCCTGTTTCAGACATTATTGGCTGCATGAGTTGTCTGCCTTGCGGCAGCAAACACGCATTTAAATGTTCGTGGCATAGCACAAAGTTGCCACGGAAAACGCATGCTTGCTGCGGTTCTGTGTATGCAAGGGAGACAACTTAAGCAGGCAATAATCTCCGAAACAGGGTGAAAATGAGCGGTGCAGGAGAATGCGACAGAATTCACCACTTTTGTGCACACTGTGAAATAGCACGTTGACCACAAAGTTGTTCACAACTGTCCACTTTCCTTGTCACCGAGCGTGTTTGTGTTTTCCTTCTTAGTGATTAGTTGTCTCGGCTCAGGTCTCGGTTAGCTTGTTTCGGGTCATTACAGAGGCCAAACGTAGTGAAAGCCGATCGTAGAGAGTTGACCGCATCAGCCGAATGTTGCCCGTGGTTGTTGTGTTACAAACTAATAATATTATCACACCTCTGACTGCCGCTATACACCGTACTGGTGAACCCTAGAAACAGTAACTGACCAACACGGTTTCCCCTCGGACCTCGTCGTTTTTCTTCACTTTTTTGGTGGCTGATCTTGAAATTCATCATAATGACGTTCACGAGTCAGTCTTCAAAACCAACAACGACAACAATAATAATGGGACGGATAATTACTACGTTTTGCTTGAAATCAACTTTCATTGACAGCACACTATAATGATGATATTTCAAGTTAGAAAACTAGCACGACACAAAACAATGCCGCCACAGGCCGGTGATGGCAACGTACGTTGACTATTTCTATTTGTATGCCAGTGGCACGTACAGTTCCATTTTCTTTTCTTTAATTCTTGCCACTCAACTGTCAGACGAATTTAAAGTCTGTATGTTCGTACGCCACTGAGACGGAAATCTGTCGCTTTCGAAGGGCTAAGGCTGTTTGCCAGATAGAAGGATGTCACGTTTCAACTGGTCGTCGCGACCGTTTTCGTGACTTTGTGACTTCTAAGAGTAGAGAAATACGACTTCCTTTCATTCATTTTCATTCCTGAACAGACTGGGACTCGTCAAATCTTCTAAAAATAGCCACCAGTTCTCAGTCCGCAACCGTATACAGGCTACGTACCAGAGATGCAAATTTGGAGGAAAACGCTATATATTCCTCTTACACATAACGTTGTAGATGACACCCTAGATATGCTTTAAAATTCACACACACACACACACACACACACACACACACACACACACACACACACACACACACACACACACACACACAAATCAGGCAGCCATAGACTCATGTGTAGAGTAAATTTAAACAAATTCCAATGTTCCGGTTTTTTTTTTTTGGGCAATGTCAGCAGCGACCGCATACCCCCTCATACCACGGTCGTCTGCTGGCTCCTGTGTTAGCCGCGCATGAATACAAATAGTCCACAAGCCAGCCTCATTTTCCTCTAATTTTAGTATTACCTGGCATGAAACTTGTTTACAGAGCCAACAAAAGCACCAGATTGCCTTTTTTAAATTTTTACTCTGCACACACATTTTAAAAGGGCCGGCAAAGATTTTCTACTATATTTAGCCGAGATCATACTATATGACCCGGAAGCTAATACCGCTCTGTAACCAATAACGTCGTCTGCTCAGCCTGTACGCCGTACGCTTCAGTTTTGCACTGAACAGGATGTACAGCTCCGGTCAGTCATCACAATGGTTTCAGATGCTATGTTGTGACTAAAGCAACTCAAGATTCAAAGATTCATGATTCAAACGACTTTATTGTGTCCATCAAGAACAATTTTTTTTTGTTTTGACCAGGGGCATGAATAAAATTAATAAAATAAAGGGTTAATATCTAAAAGCAGCTTCACTATGTATGACTAATATAAGACAAGCAAACTAAAACTAAAAATGATAAGAAAGCACACAATGCATAAATTTGATTCACCACTAATTTACCAACTAAATGAGCTTATGATACTGGTGGTTAAGAGTAGAACTGATTCCGCCTGATGCACGGATATTCGATGAAAAGTTTTCCACGAGTTGTTGTATGCCTGTCATACGTATTGGAGACTTTAAGTCCATCTAACTACAAACTAAATGACAATTACTGAGTGCCTAGTGCGCATAGAGATGAGCGGTCTCAGTCAGGTACTAACCCGTGGAAGCCAAAGTACTGCTGGCAATTCCCCATCCGATCCCGAGGGATTCCAGGGACGGCGCATGTCACTCCGCCGTTTCTGGGGTAACGTGGATTCCACACGAAAGCAGGTTCAATGGCCAGCGTCGAGGGACTAGAGAGAGAGAGAGAGAGAGAGAGAGAGAGAGAGAGAGAGAGAGAGAGAGAGATTTAATAAGAGAATAACACACACACACACACACACACACACACACACACACACACACACACACACACACACACACACACACACACACACACACACACACACACACACACACACACACACACACACCCTCCTTGTGGAATTGCTTTCATATCCCCGCATCCCACCCAACCTACAAGGTAACTTTCCGTTGTGTTGCGTTCCATGTATAATGATTTCCGTTGTGTTGCGTTCCATGTATAATGATTTCCGTTGTGTTGCGTTCCATGTATAATGATTTCCGTTGTGTTGCGTTCCATGTATAATGATTTCCGTTGTGTTGCGTTCCATGTATAATGATTTCCGTTGATGAGGAATAGTTACATGTATGCACGGACTCACGTGAATGTACGAGTTTGTGAGCTGGTTATTTAGCACTTTACGCCATGCAAGCTATACAGAGAGAGAGAGAGAGAGAGAGAGAGAGAGAGAGAGAGAGAGAGAGAGAGAGAGAGAGAGGGGCAGTCACAGTGTTGTATGTATGTATGTGTGTGTGTGTGTGTGTGTGTGTGTGTGTGTGTGTGTGTGTGTGTGTGTGTGTGTGTGTAGGGGTTTAACGTCCTTTTCCACCACATAGGGTGATATCAAAGACGGGGCAACGATGAAAAAGCCAGCACAATATTTGGCCCCAGCCGGGATCGAACTCACGACCCGAGCATTAGAAGTCCAACGCTCTACCATTGGACGACCCCGGCTCCCCCACAGTGTTGGGGGAATGCAATTGTAACAAGTTGTAAAAATGAGCTGCGTCATGTCGCTTCTAACGACCATGTACAAAATGTAACAATGCCCATTATGTGCTCCTTAGGGTCCGTTTTATTGTCTTACGTCAGTGGAAGGCAACGTTGTGTTCTCAATGCTTTAAATTCGAACATAACGGAGATCTCCAGTGTCTGATCTTGAATTTCAATTTGTAGTAGCAAACCTCATGAAATAATCATGAGCTGATGAGGCACCATGAATAAAGCATGTTTGCTGTGAATACGCAAGCGACTGATGAAACTTGAGCAACAATGAGACTAAAAACTGAACAGAAGCTACGATAATGACGAGGGTTGTTTTCAACCTCTTGAGAAGTCACTGGAACAGTGGTCCGTCGTTTCCAAGACTGCAGGTGATACTGTAAACACTGTGAAAGCATACACAATATTTCTACGTGCCAAAAGCTGTGTGTGTCGGTGTGTCGGTGTGTGTGTGTGTGTGTGTGTGTGTGTGTGTGTGTGTGTCTCTCTCTCTCTCTCTCTCTCTCTCTCTCTTGCACACACACACACACACACACACACACACACACACACACACACACACACACACACACACACACACACACACACACACACACACACCGCATCACCAGGAAATAGGAACAGCGAACAACCTCTAACTACCCTCCTCATTTACATTTCATGGCTCTCCTCAGTGTTTCACTTTTGGGATATGAAACGGTGTGTTAAACCTTGGATGGAATGACCAATAAAGAAAGTGGGGTGGGTGGGTACGGGTGTTTTGGAGTTTAACGTCCTTTTTCCACCACGTATGGGTGATATATCAAAGACGGGGCAACGAGAAAAAGGCCAGGGCCCGTATGTAAAAGTCGAGGTTAATTTAACCCACGGCTACGGGCCTAACCCAGACTAGGACAAAATAAACCCAAAAGCAAAATTAAATGAAAAAGGAAGTGAAGAAAGGAAGAAAAAATTCCTTCTATAACGGCTTAGGCACTTTGCTCGAATGGCCCGCTTCTTGATTTAAAACAACAACAACAACAACAACAAAACTGAAAATTTTACCCTAGAGCTAGTTTAGTTCGAGGTTAGACTCTAACCGAGGGCTGAAAGCCCTAACCTCGACTATTACATAGGGACCATGCACAATATTTAGCCCCGGCCGGGACATAAAGAAAGCAGCTCGGCTTGAAACTGCCGTGTACACTGCACCAGACGCAATCCAATACCAACCCCGGACATCGACCTCAGGGCGCAAATCCATAGTCTTCGGAGGAGAGGGAAGGAGTCAACGCCACCATGAAGGTAAGGTAGGGTAAGGTAAGGTACCCAAAATGGTAAGGTACAAAAAGGTAAGGTACTAAGGTAAGGTAAAGTCCCCCCCCCCCCCCAAAAAAAAAGGGTAAGATAGGGTTAGGTACAAAAAGGTAAAGTACCGAGGTAAAGTAAGGTACCCAAAAAAGGTAGCGTAAGGTAGGGTACGAAAAGGTAAGTACCAAGGTAAGGTAAGGTAATGTGCCCCAAAAAGGTGAGGTAGGGTGATGTAGGGTAAGGAACGAAAAAGGTAAGGTACAGTACCAAGGTAAGGTACCAAGATAAGGTAAGGTCAGGTCAGGTAAGGTAAGATTGTACTGATCCCTATGAAGGAAAATTACAAACAACACAAAAACAAGAAAAATATCAATGAAAAAGATCCGGACAAAACAAGAAAGACTTGGGTTAGGACAAAACAATGCGGGCAAGCCGATGCTGCAAGAGTTGTGTCCCTGTTGCCGCATATTTGCTAAAGTTTGCTTCTCTTACATAGAAGACCCCCATAACCCCCCCCCCCCCTCCACCTCCCCCCCCCCCCACACCTCCCTACCCCGGCTTGGATCGTTCTGGTGAAATTGTTTCATTACGATCAAATACAGTATCTATTACATTTTGAATTTTTAAGGAGTAAACTTCCTCTTGCTTTGTTTTGTTTTATTTTTGTTTTTATTAAAATTAGCTTCCAGTACATTTAACATCAAGCTATTTCAGGATGAAAGGGCACGGATGTTAAATACCGTGGCTCCATTCTGCGTGCGTGGTTAACGAGGTAGCCAGTTTGAATCCTGAACGCCTTCATTTTGCTGAGATTAAAGCTTGTCTGGCGAATGAATGCGTTTCTTCCACGAGACGCTGGGGGCTGTTATAATGAAGACAGTCACGCGTAATCGACCTTAATTATTTTAGCGGATCTTTTGAAGTCGTTGTCTCCCTGTTCATTGGCTGTGTTGGTCGTGTCTGTGACAGAATATTTTCTTAAAAGCGCCATTTCTAAAAATTAATTACCAGTCGACTTTCGTTTTAGACCAGTTTCTCTTAAGTGACTGAACCTGAAATAATAATAATAATAATAATGAGTATTGTATAGGCGCTTTACCCAATTTCATGAATCGGCTCAAAGTGCCGCGAATTGAACCCAACACGCACGCTCACGTGAATCACACGCATTCTCTCACACACTGGACATAAACACATTACAATCACGAAGGTGCGAAGGGTCAGCTCAGCTATTTAAGTTTCGGGATTTAGAATTGCATTTATTTTTCAAATTTGGTGGGCTGAACATTTCCAAAGCAGAGGGGGGAGGGGGGGGGGAAGCCGGAGTACCCGGTTGGTTAGTTAGTTAGTTAGTTATTTTGGGCTTAACGCCGCGCAACCAACAAAGGCTAATTCGCGGCTCATGGAAGTCCCTTCCTGCCAGGTCCTATAAAACATAAAATTCCCGCATTAAAACAAGATGTAAATAAATATTAAAAATCTATCGGGTCTAAATGAGACTTTTTTTTGAGTAAAATTAACATAGGTAGTCAGTGAAAGACTGAATATTTGAGGTCTATAATTTATAGAACAGGTTGACCTCTTTCAGTAGGAGTACCCGGAGAGAACCCCCCGACGATCGACCCGAATGATGATAGTGATAAAATAGTGTGTCCTAATGATTAGCAGAGCTCGAAATGCTGTACAATACTGTGTACAGACTGTGCGAGACGCCAACTCGAGACCGAGCCCGACCACCCCCCTGCTCACTCTATCTGATAAGACTGGTGAAAAAGAACAGGCCACTCATGCCAGTAGAAGCCACTTCACGCCACTATTACGCAAGGCGTGGGCTTTCCCGCTAGGCGCAAGACTGCTGTAGGTCACAGAACATAATTCAAATGAGGCAGGCCAGGGAGTAAGAGCACCCTCACTATTAAAATGAATTTTCCCCCTTTCCTTGTGTTCTTGTGAGTTGCTAAAAGAGCATTTGTCCCCACATTTTGGGTTTTTATGAAAAGAATGATGTGAAAAGAATGATGTCTGTTGTGCAGAAAAATGGGAATGCTGACTTGAGTATTTTTGTCCATATCCGTGGGCGTGTGCCAGAGCATGGATAAGTGAGTGCACTGGTTTGTTTACGGGGAAGGACGCCACACCGGCAGAGTATGAAAATTACGGTTTCCAGGCTTCATTTTTGGCATGCAGCTTGCGTACACGTGTTGCTTCTGGAAACCATTGTGGGTTTTGGTTTGCAACATTTTTTGAAGGACCTGTGCTGCCTCACATTTGCAGGAGCCAGAGAGCATAAAAAAATGTATTCTGTGACCTGTAGATTGCATAGTAGTGGCTTCTAGTGATCTGAAGACTTCAAAGAAAAAGCGTTTTTTTATGGGCTTTTAAGAGTTAAAGAAATCAAATTCTTGTACTCGGCGGTTAATTCAGTGTAACTGCGACGCTCCTTGTGATATTCGCGTCGCGTGTACCCGGCTTCCGTTGGCTCGAGCTCGCTTTCAGTCTGTGAGATCATTCTACCACTGTGCAGGGCCCGTAAGTAAAACTCGAGCCGGGTTAATTTAACCCACGGCTACGTGCCTAACCCAGACTAGGACAAAAGAAACCCCCAAACAAAAATTAAATTAAAAAAAAGGAAACGAAGAAAGAAAGACAAAAATCTTTCTGTAACGGCATAGGCACCTTGCTGGAATGGACCCGCTTCCTGATTTAAAAAAAAAAAAAAACAACCAAAGAAAAGAAAAAAAAACAAAAAAAAACCTATAGCTAGTTTGGTTCGAGGTTAGACTCTAACCCGGGGCTAAACTCCCTAACCACGACTTTTACATGCGGGCCCTGGTGTCTAAGTGGTTCTATATTAGACACTACAAAAAACGTTCAGAACGATTTGTGAGCACAAAATTGATAGACTGAATGGGCCTTTAAGAGATGCTACCAGAAAGTAATACAGGAAAGACGCAGAAAGATTCAGGGTGCATGATCGTATTTCACGGAAATGTATTTTAACGGTTTGAGAAAATCACATAGAATCATGTGAAAAGGTCGAGGTTTGTTTCCAGCTCAGTTACTAAACGTTTTTCGGTGATTTCGGTCATTTTGTTTGTTCGTTCGTTCGTTCGTGCGTGCGTGCGTGCGTGCGTGCGTTCGTTCGTTCGTGCGTTCGTTCGTTCGTTCGTTTGTTTGTGTTTGTGTAGTCCTCAGGACGAGGAGGAGGGGGGTGAGGGGTGAGGGGGTGGGGGGGTGTGGTCGTGGCTGGGTGGGTGGGTGGGTGGGTGGGTGGGGGGGGGGGGCTTGATGTAGTTATGCAAATACGACTAGAGTTTCGGTCAGTAGGACGGCGATCTTACAAGGTTTGGAGAAATTAGCGGGACGAGGCCGGGGAGGGGGGGGGGGGGTTCGTGGTTGTGGCTTGGGGGGTGGGGGTGGGGGGTTTGATATAGTTATGCAAATACGACTGGAGTTTCGGTCAGTAGGACGGCGAACTTACAAGGTTTGGAAAAATTAACGGGACGAGGCGGAGGGTGAGGAGGGGGGGGGGGGAGAGAGGGCTTGATGTAGTTATGCAAATACGACTAGAGTTTCGGTCAGTAGGACGGCGAACTTATAGGGTTTTGAGAAATTAGAGGAATTAGCTCCACAAGTAAGCACTGAATGGCCATTCTCTTACACCTAATTAACTCTTTCAATTTGTCGCGACAGTGGTTTCTGACAGCGGCGTTCTCATTACATTAATCAGCTCGTTAACCCTCGTCTACATACACCGCCAAAATGAGTCACATAAAACACCCGCGGTTTTTTTTGCTTTTTTTCCCCTCATATTATGCCTTACTGATCAAGCAGCCTAATCTACGGGTGGTACATATGAGGCAGACGGTGCAACGGAGCTAATTTGTAAAAAAAAAAAAAAAAAAATCTCCCCCCCCCCACACACACGTATAACCAGACATACAATTTCCGGGCAACGCACCACGAGGGTTAAACAAAATGGTCGCGGTCAAACGAAGTGCTACTCTCGCTTAACTTATTTCAGAGACGATTTCTTTCGAAATAAATAGATAAATAATAATAATAATAATGGCGACGATTTTATGGCGCCTATCCATTGGGAAGCACTATGCGCCTCACAAACGTGGGGGCTGGGGGTAGGGGTTGAGAGGGTGGGGGCAGGGTGGGTGGGTCAGCCGCGCAAGCAACAGAGTCCATCTTTCAACTTCAAAGACTAAAGGAAGGGAGGGGGTGGGGGTGGGTGGGGGGGGTGGGGTGGGGGGGGGGGGGGGGGGGGTAAGGTTAAAGAAAATGAAGTCAAATAGTTATGTGAAATATAAGAATACAATCTGGGTCTATGTGCTGTTGGGACGAGTCGGCAAAAGTAGGTGCCACTCTCATTAATTTTGTTGTTTGGACCAAAAAGTAACACTTCGTTTGACCTTTTTTTCCCCCAAAACCTGAGTAGCACGTTGTTTGACTAACGAATTTCGGTTTTCCGTTTGGATACAAAGGGATAGTCGTTGAACAGCCACCTCTGAGGGGTGGGGGTGGGTGGGTGTTTGGGGGTTTAACGTCCTTTTCCAGCACATAGGGTGATATCAAAGACGGGGCAACGATGAAAAGGCCAGCACAAATATTTGGCCCCAGCCGGGATCGAACTCACGACCCGAGCATTAGAAGTCCAACGCTCTACCATTCGACCACCCAGGCTCCCCTCCCCCCCCCCCCCCCCCCCCAACCTTTGAGAACACACCACAACAGCGCACAACAGACCCTAGTATGCTCAGACTTCAGATATCATCATATCACTTTATTCCAGAGCATATTCGCTGTTGAAACTTTTGAAGAGAGAGCAGCACCTCGTTTGACAGCGGTCATTTTGTTCCCCCCCCCCCTCCCCCGGCCCCCCTGTGCCCACGGAAAGCTCACAGTCATCAGTTTCACATTAAAGGGCTTGAAAATGTCATTGGGACTCGGTCATACTTTGTTATGCTGTGTGTGAGGTTTTTTTTTTTTAAAGGGTGTGTGAGGGGGGGGGGGGAGGGTGGTTGTGGGGGGGGGGGGGGGGGGCAGTTATGCAAATATAGCTAGACTTCATAGGTCATAAGGACGTCAAAGTCATAGTGTCTGCAGACTTTACTTGAATTATATCCACAAGTACACACTAAATGGCCATTCTCTTACACATAACTGACTGTTTCAATTTATCGTGTAAGGGATTTGCGTCATTTTCGGATCATCGGTTCGTGATAATGATAGTTTTGCGTCGTTCTGTTGTCCGCTTTATTTGATAATATGTGAACGCATGATATGGCGGACCAACTCTGGCGTGAAAATGACAGAGTTTTCTCGGTGAGGTCAGTGTGTCGTGGCTAAAATTACCTGTTTCAACGGTTCCCGTGGAGCAGAGGTATAAGCGTTTCGGACTATGTCTTGGGGTACCTGAGTTCGAAACCCAGCCGAGTCACTAGCTCAGGATCCCCCCCCCCCCCCCCTTATCATCGCTCGATCGAATCATATGGTTATGTTGAGGGCACAGTAAATAGAAAACGGACTCCGCACAATTTGAAACTAACGGCCTCAGTCAAACTCAAGAGCGGTGGTCTAATAGGTAGCGCGTCGGATTTAGCCGCTGCGCTACTGAACGGCCGTTACCAATGTCACGGTGATGAAGCGTGGGTTCGAGCCCAGGTCGAGCTTGTGATAATTTATGTGATACCGGTTTTTCCTGGCTGCCGGACTGCTCATCGGGGGTTTCTCTCCGGGTTATCCGGCTTTCCTCCCCCTGCAAAATTAAACAAGATGGCCACTGACCAGCGCAATATGTTGTTTCCATTTAATCACCTGCTGTCGTCACGGTCGTTCTTTTGTAATGCCATGTATTCGGGAGGACACACACACACACACACACACACACACACACTACACACACACTCTCTCTCTCTCTCTCTCTCTCTCTGAATGGAAACAACTGACCGGTCTTGTCAGACCAATCTTGGTTTTGGAAGAGAGACGTCAAGTTGTTTTCTTTGAAATCTATGACGTTTTCCTCATTGGGATGACGCATAATACATTTGACGTAATAACTTTGACTCGGATACAATTCTTGCAATGAAAGCAGCCCCATGAAAATTGAAGTGTTGCTGCTGCGCAGTGTAAAGATCGAATTTATACCGGCTCAATGTGTTTAACAGACAAGTCTGCGCGGCGAACGTTTTTTTCACTATGTGTTATGTCTGCTGCGCGCGCGCGCACACAGACACACACAGACATACGCGCGCGCGCACGCACGCACGCACGCACGCACGCAGACTTGCGCGAGCCGCGTTTGTGCATGTGCTCCATTGAGACCTATGTGGTGTTCTCTCATTCTACTATGCTATTGAGTGAGAGTCAGTGGGAAAAACAAAGCTCACTACATCAATGAAACTCCCGCTTTCCCCATCTACAAATAGAGAACTTCCGAAAAGTGACGACACACCCCCACGTCAATCAAACATGACGTCGGCAAACTGACGCTAATACAGTTTTGCGTCAGTGCGCGTGTGCCTTTTCTGCGATGTTTGTGAGGCGTGTGGCTTGTGTAAAGGAAATGTGCTTCGAGTACAAATTTTCGAGTCAACTGACGACAACGGCTGCGGTGAATTTTTCTAATTTTTTTGTATATTTTTTATGGCACCCCAGGCTCATTATCTATGTATAGTAGGAGCGATTTTGAGATCTAAAGTGTGTTCACAGCACTTTCATCAGGTACGGCTTACGCCAAAAGTATAAAAGCGACAACCTCCAAAATTCACTCAGTTGAGAGTCCGTATTCATGCTATCTATGTCCCAAAAATGGAGTGGTTTAGGTAAATATTACGCCTTTAAACGCCAGAAAGCCACTTTTTTTGAAAAGGGCGATAACTCGCAAATCATGTGTGCAATCGTACCTGGATCGGGCCTTCTATTCAACAATCTTGATTCATTTAGAAACCCCAAATTTGAAATCGATCGGTTCAGTATTTTCGGAGAAATAGGCATCTGAACTGGGTTCACATGCAATGTCAACTCAGGCTCGGTTTACATGAAAACTATAAGAGCGACCATTTTCTAGTAGTAAATCAGTTCAGAGTCCGTATTCAAGCTATCTACTGCCAAAAAATTGAGTGATTTAAATAAATATTACGCCTGTAAACGAAAGACAACCAACTTGTCTCAAAAGGGCGATAACTCCCAAATCACTTAAAGACTCCGTGCATTGTGCGAAGAAAATGGCTGGGTCCACCTCCCGGGTGGCCAAAACCACGTGCCACTTTTCCCGCGCAGACACTCTGCAATCATCTGCAGAATACGCACACTGTGCTGCGCACACACATGGAGTAACGACCTCTGCCTGTGTGGGCAGCCCCCAGACGTCCGCCACATTGTAAACGGTTGTGATGGCCTGCCCGCCAGCCTCCAGCCGGTCTGGGACCTGAGAGACAGATACTCACTGAAGACGGTAGACTTCCTCAAGCCACACCAAGTCCTAGGTGATAGGCCAATGAGAACCCTGGCCGACGCGATCGTCAGATCAGATCTGACAAAATGGTTCTAAACCCAAAAAGCGAGGGGACACCCCAGTGATAATCTAAAAGGCAAAAGTACGGATGACAGAACAGACTGAGGCACCGAAAAACAAACCCAGACCAGGCATCTGAAAGCCAAGCGAAGATCCTCTGACGCTGACCAAAGCTAAGCAAATCAGCCCTCACACACCCCAAAGACACTCGCCTAGCCAAGCAGCCAAAGTCACACGCCAGGAACAACTTGTCCTTAAAGGCTCTATACGCAGAACGTGGCTATGACAAGCATACTATAGCGTGTGGAAAAAAAAATCATCGAATGCGAGTAATTTGTGCATCAGAATCAGTCACTTGGGTCACAAAATAGCGTCTGAGACCGTTGTGGTGTCTCGGGTCGGCACATGTGTCGCTCTGGAAGCTTGTTTTGTCATCGCGTTCGAAGCAGACGCCAGTGAAGCTTTAGGCCGGGGACACCGAGACCACAGTGACGTCACATCCTTTAGCGTGCGCTGCCTGAAGGATTTTGTTGGTGGGCTGGCCGCCTACGTGCGATCACGGTAAGCTTTATTCCACATTTTCATAACATTCACGCATTGATTTCCAATCTTTGACATTCCAGTTTGGATTTCTGTGACCCTTGTTGTAAGTTTTGTAGGCTGCAATGGGTCAGCTAGCGCATCGTTGACAGGATACCAAAGGCAAAGAATGAAAGATCAGTGTTGATCGATAACGCTTCCCATGATCTTCAAAGTAGTTTACTTTATGAATCATCCTTCCTTTCCGTGGCTCAAAATAAGCGCACCAGTTGATAAATTCAATTGTGTGTGTGTGTGTGTGTGTGTGTGTGTGTGTGTGTGTGTGTGCCGGTGTGAGGAGAGGGATGTAGGGAGGAATACGAGGTTGATTTTATTTCCAGTCACACTCAGACACACCATCAGAGCCCGGAGAGGGAGAGAACGAAATTAAAATTTTGCCTACTAGTAACTAAGTCCTTGTAGTCGGTGTCTGATTCACCATAAAATGTGCTTCAGATTATACAAGCTGGTTGTTTTACAGTTTGCTTTATTTTGCTGTTGTACTTGTAGGAGAAGGGAGTACATGTATCACCAGCATGCTTGCATGGGGCAGAGGTGCTGCAGCATTAGGAGCATGTACTGTGGCAGCAATGCTGGAGGAAAGACGAGAACAGTTGAAGGTAAGACATTACACACTCGTCTTATTTTCAATATCCCTGAATAGCAAAAAGTAGGATACCATTACTCTTTTCTCTCTGCCAAACACATGTGCATGTGTGTGCACAGTGTAGTGTTTAATCACTGTGTTGAAGGTAAGCCATCCTGAAGTCCCAGTTTTAAGATGAAAAGGTTGGTATCTTGTAGCTGAGATTAAAGGTTGAAATAATAACAGGACAACAGGTTAGAATTTTTGATTACTGTAATAAGAGAGAGAGAGAGCCCTCTCACCCAGTGACAACACATACCTAAAATGCCTGTGGATTGTATATATTTCACTATTTTCAGAAGACAATGGACAAGATGGAGACAAGCAGACTGAAGGGATGGCGGTAGACATGATTGAGGCACAGCCAGGCCTCATATTCAGCCTTCTGGAGCTGTAGGAGGGGCAGCCAGGTGGCCACAGCCCTATGCCTCATTCTGGCCAGTCCTCCTGGTGCACTTTTGTCTGCTGCAGAAACATGCCATCTGATGCTGAACTTGGAACGTCTCTGCTGTGGTTATGGTCAATGCCAATTTTTGCTCCCAGTAGGTACTTCCTCTACCTACTTCCTCATTAAAAGTAAACTGGTATTATTAAACTATGAAACATGTAGAACTTTGCACCAGTGAAAATCTTACACCTGTCCCCTCATGCAAATGCATAATTATGCCTGAAATTTACGACCAAAACATTTACTTGTTGGTCCGTGTTATTCTGTTTCCTCTCTCTTTTCACTGTTGAAAATAACAGACCTTACTCAGAAATACTCTTCTTATTCTAGGAAATCCAGTACCTGATTTTGGACAGGATGGTTCTGCAGCTGTCACAGATAATGAGGCGAGACATGCTTGTCTGCAATGGCAAAGATGATGAGCGCAAAGCTAACCACCGTGCTGTGTACAGGCAGTTCCTCATGTGGAGGCATGGTCTAAGTGCAGGAGACAGGCGGGTCATCCCCACGTGTGTTGGTGATTCGGGATCACTATCCTCACCCTATCAACCACTACACAGGGTTTATCCCATCGAGGCTGAACTAGACTGTTGGTTTGAACACTAACTTCACTGATGTTGCTTGTTTCTGCCATTTCCATGCAGCTTACATGCTGCATATAGTGATATATACACATGTATCTTAGTAATGGAGCACCATGTTGGTAGCACTAATAATCACTCGTGTTCATAGAAATGTAGTAAATGCTGACCACATGGGTGGTATTGTCGTGGTTGGTTTTTTTTGTTTTTCTCTCTCCCTCTGTCTGCAAGAAGCTAAAAGGAGAGTGCTGACTGTAGACTTTCTGCATCAATCTTGAGCAATGTATGTAGATGAACTTTATGTCAAAAGCCTTGTGTCCTTGTAAAAGTGACCAGAAGAATAATGGACAAAAAGAGTGAACACTTTTCTTTCATGTGTATACGTTTTTTATTTATGTAACACTAAAAGTGAGAAAATACCCCTTTTTGTCTTTGAGTTCCTCAGACTTGCGAAGAAAAAAAGATGTGTATGACTTTGGTTATTTGATTATGTATTTTTTTAGAAGCAAAAACAAACAATTTTGAGTTGTAGATGCACTGGAACTGCCGAAAATTGACAGAAGCAATGCATGTGTGGTACATGTTCACAATACACCTTGGCTGAAGATGCTGAAGCTATTCTTGTGCATTCGTGTTTGTGATACAGTGAGAGATGTATTGAACTGAGTCAAAAGGCAGTATTACATAGTAATAATAATAAAATTAATACAGTAACAGAGGGTTTATACAAAAAGCCTCCCTTCTACAGCAGCTCTGGATGCTTTACAAGCATTGAGTGCTAAGAATTGTTGTGATCTGATCTACACTGATTGCTTTCAACACACCATCAAAATAGGCCTTCTGTAACTAGACAAAAACAACAAACAAACAAAAAGAACTCAACTGTCAAAGTGAGGTGAACCCACAGGAAGGGCATGAGAAAGAAGTATTGAAATTGAAAAAAATTCATGACCACATAAAAAAGCAGTTTTCCATAATATTGTAAACTTCTCCCTTCTTCGGTGTCGGTGGTGTTTGGCTCACCTACACGACATCGGTCTTTCTCACGCAACTCACACACACACCAATTCAATGTTCAGTTGTTCAGGATGGCCATTATTATTCACTCGATTTCCTCTTTTTGTCCGGATGCAACAGTTTCAATTTCAATGTCAGAGTACAATACATAGTTGTTAGAATGACAGCAAAGTAATTACAATATGTATAAGTCATGCACAAGCACAGAAGTAGATTTTAGGAAGTAGCACAGCTGTATGATGACAGTACTGATGTACAGCACAACTATGCACAACTGTAAGGCTTTGAAAATGAGCAAAAGCAGAATGCACAAATTCATTTCTCAAAGCGTGATATTTCGGACTGAACAAGTTGTTTTGATGGTGGATTCTACAGGCGCCAGCGTAGCTGAAATCCTCCAAAGGTCTGCTGAGGCTTTGCCACATGCCCTGTCTGTCGGCTAGCCTCATTTTCACAGCTGAAAGTTCACGGTCCCGAATGTGTGGGTATGTCTTCCTCTCCTTCTCTGGGAAGACCATCTCCCTGTCTTCTTGCTGAAGCATCTGTGGTATCTGAAAAACCATAGGAATCATTTCTTGTCAACTGCTAGGGCTATCATGATGAAATTCAGTTAGATGTATACATGTGCTAATATAAAGCTCGATATCTATCAGTGTCACTGAAACGTGAACTTTGTGACAAAACAACAGCTATGCCAGTTTCAATGGACACACATATACATCATTGCTGGGGTGAAACTGATGAAAATGTAAAAAAAAAAAAAAAAAAAAAGGTGGGGGTGGGGGGGGGGGGACGACGACATGTTAACATGCTCCAGAAATATGGGGGAGGGTCCTGAACTGTCAATATCATCCAACCTCACCTCACATGTCAATAACCTAAGCACACAACTGCCCAAATTTTTATTTATTTTTATTTTTATTTTTTTTTTG
This sequence comes from Batillaria attramentaria, assembly GCA_018292915.2. Taxonomy (NCBI): domain Eukaryota; kingdom Metazoa; phylum Mollusca; class Gastropoda; family Batillariidae; genus Batillaria; species Batillaria attramentaria. The sequence goes on along the minus strand of JACVVK020000108.1, from coordinate 244,100 downwards.
GGGGGGGGGGGGGGGTTGTTGAATTCCCCAAAATTATTGGGCAGAAATCTGCCCTGAGGTGGAAGAGTGCCATCCATGTCTATGTGCAGACAACTGAATCATGCAACGCTACTTACACTGGCTCCCCTTTCCTGTTGGTCCATATGCCCCTGTCACTGTGGATGTTGTGGTCCAGAGCAGTTAGCAGGTTTCGCACACGATACACCCATTTGCACAATACATCAGTGTGTGCTGATGAAACACCTCCAGTGCAGCCGTGCGCCTGTCCAAAAATGAATGGATAATGCACTGGCTTTTGTACATAGTAGGCTATTTTCTATCCCCTACCACCACCCCCATCCCTGAATCCACCCCCTTTCTTCTCTTGTGACTTGCAGCAAAGAGAAAACAGGTGATACCCACTCAAACACATGCCTATGATTTTCATAAAATTAAGCACAGTCCAGCATACTGTTCCAGTACTGTCTCATACAAGAAGGTGGATGAAAATGCACATTCCAGAAATTAAAAACAAAACCAGATGAAAATGTCTGATGCCAATATTTACTCTTATAGTGAGCATTGATGAAATCACACACACACACACACACACACACACACACACGCTGAAGCCTTTACCTAGAATGATAGGTGATTGTCCCAGGAAAGAGTTCAGTACACTATGCTGGTGGTCAGCCCAGTAGCCAGCTATGGTAGATTCCAGATAGGTGCGCTGGATCCCATGGAAAACACAGAGTCCAGGGAACTTTAGACTTAGCGTCCGTGCCCACAGCCCCAGCATACAGTAGTCATTTCCTGACAGTAAATAAAATCATTCAAGCAAGACTCTCATCTACTGAATATCCACAGTGCTATAAACTAAAAATAATACTAGTAACAATGATTAAAAAAAAAGTCATCTGAAGACAGGTTAGTACATGTAGCACATGAAGTAAAACTAAAAGGCGAGGGAGCTCCATCTAAAAAATCAACAAGCTAGTTCCCAGAATTAAATGGTGTCGAGTAGCCTACATGCAAGTGAGAGCACACGTGAACAAGGGTAATTCATCTTCCTCCTCAACACTTTTCAAGTGCATTTTTCATATAACTTGATGACAAAATACAAATTTACCATTTACAGTAGAAAGAAAAGGTTTTGTGCAAGTTATTAGTTATTAAAAATTTAATGCAAGTTGTTGGTGACAGGGGATGGTATGGTTGTATTTCATAATAAACAAACTCATTACTTCATAAGTTCATTATTTGCTTTATCATTCATTATAATGATTCAAGAACTGAATAACAACTTACAGTATAGCTGTCAAGTGGAAGTAAGGCTCATAGTCAGGATCATCAACATCACATGGATCTTCTTCCTCCTCCTTTCTTCTACTGTCACCTAAGTGGAATGCCTATGATAAAAGAAGGCATTCATCAACCGAAACTGAAAAAACTGCCAAGTAAAGAACCTACACACAATGGGCATAGTGAGTGAAAAAACCCACAATGATCTCTTAGTTAGTGAAACTTGGGCTAAGTCGCTCGTAACTGTTCTGAGCTAGACCAGCAACAAGGTCACTGGGTACACAAACTGACCCCCCACCCCCCTCAGTCAACTATCACAATGACTACTATATGCTGTTGTTTTCTTTTCATTTTTCGACTTGCACCTGGAAAGAAAATCTGAATGTTCCACAAAAGGGATAACCCCAAAGTGATATTTTGACAATCTTTACAAATTACATGCCTCGTCTATGTAGAAAATGCATGTACAAGAATGCACACACACAGTAATGTAACTCTCCTTCAGTTATGATTCACATATATGACTTCATTCTAACAGACCTCTTTCTTCGGTCCTGCTTATTAATATAAACAAAAATATGCACCAGCATCTTGCTCACTCAAATGGGTCCATGAATGAATCTTGACAGGAGATTCAAGATTCCCTGCTGTCCTCCCAGACTTGGTAGTCACAGGCTCTGGAGGCAGTATCTACCTTCTGTAAAGAACCACACACAAACATGTATTGCTTCAACTTACAGATGTCAGTGTACGTGTACTGCATGAACACATCTCACAGTAAACATGATCAGTTGAAGTAAAATGAAACAAACAACAACAACAAAAATGTAGGGTAGGTGAGGCTGTTGTTTTTGTTTTTTCTGTAAATCACTAAATGTTTGTGTCACTGTTGTGGTGGTGAGGCCAACCTCCCACAAACACACACTTGAATGAAATTTAAAAACAAACACACACACACACACACACACACAGATATGATTATGTGACGTGATGAGAATACAATTACATGTAGTAACACTGAAAACCTTAGAAACCCTAATCCAAAGAAACACCATAGAAGATATCACTTACTTGTGACATGTTGACTTGCACTCTTTTTTACCCAAAGTTGGCTGATTTCTTGCTATCTGCTTGTGAGTGTGACTGCAAGCACAAAGGTGATTATCATCAGGCAACTAAGAGACTTGGTACACTACAGTGCACTAACACAAGCACACCTTGCCTCACTGAGCTTATCACAGCTGAGAGAGTTCTGCCAGCAATTGACAGTGGCTCAAAACCTGCACTAGTTCCCAACCAAAGTAAACCAACCTCATAAAACTAACATGTACAGTAAGATTAGACAAGAAATTCAGAACACAGCCCTTCACTTACATTGATGCCACTGGCATTTCTTCCTCACTCTGTTGGTTCCATGCCAGACATCTGACTACCACCACTGGCAGTGGCACTGTCAAAAGGGAAAGAGACAACTTATTGCAACAAACATTATCATACATGTGTTCACTGTTGTCTGAGAGGATTTCTTGGAATAATACATGTGGCTACAAAGCATAAGCATGCATAACTCTACATTACAATAAAAAAACAACAATAAAAAACAGTATAAAAGCATACTGCAGCACGCAAGTAGTCACCACTACCAGTGTCACTATTATAGTACGTCATGATAAATACAACTTCACAGTATCTGATGAAGTACATGTACCTGTCAGAATTTGCTGAGATTTCTGAAATTGCAGGAGTAAACACCTACCCTTGCAAAGATGCTTCCAGCTGCAGCTATGATTGATGTGCTGCGTCTAGCTGTGGAACCAGAAGATCCTGCCACTTCAGGTGGATCCGTCCAAACTGGAACTATAAACATCCCCCCACCTATCAATACTGAATAAATCATCATTTACAAAAACAAAAAAAACACCCAGAAAACATGAAAAGCAATTATAAAACAGCCAATTTATACTATGACATTTAATTTCCATCTGTACATTAATTGGTATACAAGCTTGGTGGAATTAAAAGCACACGCACGCACGTGTGCACACACACACACACATTATATGTATATAATTTTTTGCAATTTGACCTGTGCAATTCAACGACAAACTACTGAAACAAAAAGTGTGCTAACCTGCATGGGTGGCGCTGTGGAGATCTTGACGAAAAGTACCTGCACACACACACACACACACACACAAAATAAAGAAAAATAATTTTTAAAATGATGGGCATGACATTACCAGATTAAAAAAAGCAGATGCCACTGGCTAAGGCCAGTCACTAGTGACTCAGTGGTTCAATTATCAGTAACACACTGTGTGAAAAATACATGTACTTCTTATCTCATAATTATGTTCCCTTTTCATTCTCCCTAAATGAGAAAACCATTGGAACAGTATTACTCGGTGTTACACACTTGCTTCTGTTTCATATCAAGTTGCACTGTTTCTGCCAGTACACTTATTCTTGTCTTGCCACACAAACCACTGTATGGCCGGGGTGACTCGGTGCGAAACCACTGTCCGCCATAACACACTGCTGTTTCGGATACTTAGTCGGCACGAAACTGTTTCTTCAGACACAAAAGTCAGGTTATCTAGTCACACTAACAGGGTAATCTTGAAGAATAGTATACGAAATTCTGGGAGCTATTTGCACGCACTTTTTCGGGTGCTTTCGGTTCTGCTCCGATGCAAAGAGACGTTAGACACTCTGACCTGCTCACTTTGACCTCTCCTTCCCCACAAACATGCACAAAATATCCTGAAATGACTGCCGACCTCAGCCGATATACTACAGTGATTACTTACGTATTCATCAGCATGGAGTGAATGCCAAACGTCCGTGAGCCTTTGGTCCCGACGTGAGAGGCCAGGCGCGTATCAATCAGTCCCTCAGCTTCAGTCTGCCAGCGCGGCAGTTTCTATTCCTCGGGACTGCATACTCGCGCTCTTGCGTATGTCGGCGCCGCTTCTTCGATGAACTCGTGAATTTGTTTTTACGTGAGTGGGTTGTCGGGTTGTCTTAGGAATCACACCTCGTATTTTCGCTTTCACTTTTTCGGGAGCAATATGTTTACAATTGCACTGACTGTGACGTCATAGCTTGCAGTCTCGGCCAGCAGCTTGAGGCGCTGGTTGGTGGCTATTTTTAGACTCGTGTTGCCGGCCAGCCGATAAGAAAAGGAGGGTAGGCTCGAAGAAAGTCGTATTTCTCAAATATTAAAAGCCGCAAAGTCACAGAAACGGTCGCGATGGTCAAATGAAACCTCCTTCTACTTGGCAAATAGCCTGAAACCTTCGTAAGCGGCAGTTTTCCCCTGAGCGCCCGTTACGAATATAGGGCCTTTAAGGGCCAAAAGCCATAGGACGTAAAGCAAGCTAATGATGATGAATCACTTAAGCAATCATCACACGCTTGAATCGTCTAATGTAACATTTTGATAAATTTGGATACCCCAAATTTGAAGCCATTCGGTTAAGTATCTTCGAAGAAACGGGCCCGGACACAATTCACACACACACACACACACACACATCCACACAGACGGCACTCAGTGAGGAGGAGAAGCGCGTTCGGAACAGCATACATGCCAGCATCGATGACGCAGGTTTTCTTACGTCATTGTCAGAGTTACACTTGCATAATCGTCTCTGCGGGAGATCGGCAGTGACGTGCGTTTGTACCACAGATGCTTGCCTATGAACGTGGAAATTTTAGCCCGTCCTATTATGTTGTTTCCATTACTATGGAAACAACATAAAAAGAGAATAATTGTGTGGCGCTGCACCGCAGCGACGCGCTTCCCACAGGGGAAGCAGCCCGAATTTCCCGAAAGGGACAATAAAGTAGTAAAGAAAAAAAAAATCGAAATGCGACTTTTTACGCAGTCATCGACAAATCATGAAGGACATCCATCATATGCCATCATTCTCATCCCGCTAATCATCACGTATAACAAATATTGCCATTGCTTCATTGGCCTGTGCTCTATGGATTCAACCTTAGAACTTGGGATATTTCGATCGGGACTGTGGAAAAGCTAGAGCATTGGGAAAATAGAACAACAATAACAAATAATAATAATAATAATAAATGGCATTTGTAGGGTGCATTTCTTTGGAATAAACTCAATACGCCAATCACTCACCGACACTCACGCACAGTTTACAGACGATGGACAGGCATATACGCTGGTGAAACTGACTAGTTGCTGACACGGGAAATTACTGGAAGGCTTTACAAAAGAGGAACGTTTTAAGATTGCTCTTAAAAACAGAGAGTGTGGGCGCATTTCTCAGATGTGCTGGCAGGGAATTCCAAAAGTTTGGTGCAACAAAACTGAGAGAGCACTCGCCAAAGAATTTCAGGTTGCGCTAGGAAATTTTTTGAAGCCTCTCGGTCGACGACAAATTGGAACATTGCGGAACGTGAAACGAAACAAACAAAAACAAACGAGGGTTTAATAAAAGAGATCCCTTTTGTGACAGGTGTCTGAAAGCCATGTCTGTTTGTTTTTTTTTTCCCGTGGACAAAAAAGGCCTTGTTATACGTAATTGCAATTAAATGCACAATTGATATTGATTCTCAATTGATACATCAAGTGACTGCAGCCACAGAGTGACCGGTTTTGTTTTCTGTGTTCGTCATCATTCTGAATCAAATCATGAAAATTTCCCATGTGTGCGGCCAAAGCCTTGTTAAGCGTAACTGCAATGAAATGCACAACTGATATTGATTCTCAATTGATAACTCAAGTGATTGCAGATACAAAGTTACCGTTTTTTGTGTTTTGTTTTGTTTTGTTTGTCTTTGTTCGTCATTCTGCTGAACCAAATCGTGCAGATTCCCCATGTGTGCCATAGTACAAGGATGAAAGTAAATTTGTGGATATAAAACGAATTCCTGGTTGGGAAGTATTGATTTCCTCAGCCCAGGAGACTCATCTCCTATATATCTGTAAAAGAAGATCGGTGTTCCTATCACAGGCAACAAATCCCTAGCGGGCACTTGTGCTGAGATGCAACTCATGGTCGGTTTTACTGTGCCTGGCCGGAGAATCACGCAAACGCACGGCATACACGCAACAAGCACACACGCGGCACGCAAGCACACACACACACACACACACACACACACACACACACACACACACACACACACACACACACACACACACACACACACACAGACAGGGCTTTTACTCTCTTATTTTGAAGACACACTGAGGACCGTGCAAACGAGAACGCTTTGATCAGTATGAGCATCTCGTTATACCACGGTGTCTCGTTACTGACGCGACGTCCACCGCGCTTACAGTGAAAGTATACATAGCCAAATAACAGCCAGCACACACACATACTCACACAACACGTATCAGTCATGCACAGCATCTACAAGGGGTATAAAAACAGTAAATCTCATAGTTACATCAGTTTAGGTGGGGCTTTGCATCTTTGTTTCCAGATTATTTTGGATCCGATCATGGCACTGACTGAACAGTATTTAGCGCACACACACACACACACACACACACACACACACACACACACACACACACACACACACACACACGCGCGCGCGCGCGCGCACACTTCAAATGCCAGGCAGGTTTCACGCTTAAGAGGAGACAATCTGCAGAAACCTGAGATGGGTGTGCACACGACTAGATGCCCCTTAACCAACAGTTACTTTTTCTTTTGCACCTTGCACCAGTAGGATGAGGCGTTTCAGGAATCCTTTCTTTTCGTTAAAAAAAAAAAATCGAGAAAATTCAAGTTCGAAGATTTCCCAGAATATTTTAGGTTCAGATCAGGCACATGTTGGCTGTGTTCACTTACACGAATCATCAGTCTCAGATCAGTGCATCTGCCTCAAAAACCACTTCAAATGCCGGGCAGTTTTCACGCTTAAGGGGAGACAATCTGCAGAAACCTGAGATGGTGTGCACATGAGTAGATGCCCCTTAACCAACAGTTACTTTTTCTTTTACACCTTGCACCAGTAGGATGAAGTTTTTCAGGAATCCTTTCTTTTTGTTAAAAAATCGAGAAAAATCAGGTTCGATGATTTCCCAGAATATATATATAAAAATAGAGTTTTCACAATGAGGTGCCCCCGATTACGGAAAATACACCACACGAGTTTGTTGATTTCGACCGTAAAACTGCGAGTTTTAACGAGCAGTTTTACGGTCGAAATCAACAAACGAGTGTGGTGTATTTTACGTAATCGGGGGCACCGAATTGGGAAAATTATTTATACCACGTCCCTACCTGCATTTCAAGTCTTTGATTTGAAAGCTGACATCAGCAATCCAAATGCTTCCCGCGACATCACTGACTGAGGTGCTTTACCTCGCTTTGTCCATAGGCTTTGAGAAGTCAGCTTTTCCGTTTCGAAGCCTCCGTCTTAGTAGAGAACTGGAACTAGGCTTACGCTTGTCACAAACACGACCGCTTGTTGATAATACGTAGCAAAAGATCAACAATTCCACGTCAAGCGACTGGCAAAGCTCCTTCGTCCCCATTTCCGTACGAAGTCGAACGACGTCATGTCGTGACGTAAATTATTCTTTAGTCCCTTTTCGCGTCATATTGTGACGCAAATCCTTTCACCAGAGCACACTGCTGGAACACTGCTAGGGGTAATACCTGTTCACTCTTTAAGGCGATGTCACACTGAAAACAAGTTTCCCTGCTACGGTCAAGACATTCCTACCTTACTAGACACCCTTTTCTTGTATGTAAAACTTCAATGCGTATGAAATACCTCTGGATGGGGTTTCTGGGTAAAGTCGATGTCTCTTTTCCTTATACATACATGTTGACTGAGCGGATACGGGAAGGTGTCACTTGACACTCCGCACGGCGGCTTTCATTGGTTGAAACACAAAACATGTTTTCGGATTTTAGGGCAGGCTCTAAAACTGAAAACACGATCGAAACAGTGTTTTGAAAACATTGTTGTGAAGTATGTCACACGACAAAACACACTGTTTCGCAGCGAAACATCTGAAAACAATGTTTTCAAGTGTTTTTGCCCTCTCGTGTGACATGGCCTTTAGGTACAGCCATCAAATACACGCGTGGTTGTCATGGGTGCAATGTTTATACCACATGTGGTGAATTATGGATTTTATACCATGACTTGTAATAGTGGTAGAGTGGTATAAATATATATATATATATATATATATATATATATATATATATATATATATATATATATATATATATATAGAGTTTTCACAATGAGGTGCCCCCGATTACGGAAAATACACCACACGAGTTTGTTGATTTCGACCGTAAAACTGCGAGTTTTAACGAGCTGTTTTACGGTCGAAATCAACAAACGAGTGTGGTGTATTTTACGTAATCGGGGGCACCGAATTGGGAAAATTATTTATACCACGTCCCTACCTGCATTTCAAGTCTTTGATTTGAAAGCTGACATCGGCAATCCAAATGCTTCACGCGACATCACTGACTGAGGTGCTTTACCTCGCTTACCTGGCTTTGTCCAAAGGCTTTGAGAAGTCAGCTGGTCCGTTTCGAAGCCTCCGTCTTAGTAGAGAACTGGAACTAGGCTTACGCTTGTCACAGACACGACCGCTTGTTGATAAAACGCAGCAAAAGATCAACAATTCCACGTCAAGCGACTGGCAAAGCTCCTTCGTCCCCATTTCCGTACGAAGTCGAACTACGTCATGTCGTGACGTAAATTATTCTTTAGTCCCTTTTCGCGTCATATTGTGACGCAAATCCTTTCACCAGAACACACTGCTGGAACACTGCTAGGGGTAATACCTGTTCACTCTTTAAGGCGATGTCACACTGAAAACAAGTTTCCCTGCTACGGTCAAGACATTCCTACCTTACTAGACACCCTTTTCTTGTATGTAGAACTTCAATGCGTATGAAATACCTCTGGATGGGGTTTCTGGGTAAAGTCGATGTCTCGTTTCCTTAAACATACATGTTGACTGAGCGGATACGGGAAGGTGTCACTTGACACTCCGCATGGCGGCTTTCATTGGTTGAAACACAAAACATGTTTTCGGATTTTAGGGCAGGCTCTAAAACTGAAAACACGATCGAAACAGTGTTTTGAAAACATTGTTGTGAAGTATGTCACACGACAAAACACACTGTTTCGCAGCGAAACATCTGAAAACAATGTTTTCAAGTGTTTTTGCCCTCTCGTGTGACATGGCCTTTAGGTACAGCCATAAAATTCACGCGTGGTTGTCATGGGTACAATCTTTATACCACATGTGGTGAATTATGGATTTTATACCATGACTTGTAATAGTGGTAGAGTGGAATAAATAAATAAATAAATATATATATATATATATATATATATATATATATATATATATATATATATATATATTCAGATCAGGCACATGTTGGCTGTGTTCACTTACACGAATCATCAGTATCAGATCAGTGCATCTGCCTCAAAAAGCACTTAAATGCAAGGCAGTGAAGTTTTTGGCAGGAGTTTGGACCAAAATATCGTCTCTGTGGGACTGCCAGAAGAGGTGCGACACACGAAAATAAGCTTCAATTCAGACTAGGTGTAGGAAAAATAAACTATAGAACAATTTTTTTTTTTTCAGGTGACAGAAATGTTCTATGGATGTTGTTTTAGACTTGACTGAGTCACGGAAGGCTAGCTGCCTGCCAAATCTCAGGTCTCTGTGAATTTTCATGGGTGCAGCTAGGGAGGAAAGTTTGATATAATTATGTGACGATCTGTGACTTTGCTCAGTCAGTCTCTGTTGCACCTGAGTGTAGGCCGGTGGGTGGGGGGGGGGGGGGGGTACTGTTCTTTAAACCATGTTAGCTCTGAAATCATTGGGCTGGGAATATTGCAGCTGGACCATTTTTTGACTCAGAAATGGCCAGAGTTGTTGTTCAAGGAAAATGATGGCACAGTCGGTGGTCTAGTGGTTAAGAGACTTGTCACCAATGCGAGAGGTCAGGGGTTCGAGTCCCACTCGGGGCAAAGAATTTTTCCTTCTCGTATGTGGCACCGTTCATTCGGGCCGATCGACGGGGGTTCTCTCCGGGTACTCCGGCTTCCTCCCCCTCTGCTTTGGAAATGTTCAGCCCACCAATTTTGAAAAATAAATGCAACTCTAAATTCCGAAACTTAAATAGCTGAGCTGACCCTTAGCACCACGTGATTGTCATGTGTTTATGTCCAGTGTGTGAGAGAATGCGTGTGATTTACGTGAGCGTGCGTGTCGGGTTCAGTTCGCGGCGCTTTGAGCCGATTCATGAAATTGGGTAAAGCGCCTATACAACTGATACTCATTATTATTATTATTATTAAGATGTTTTGGGGTCGTTTACAGGTTTCACAACACTAACAGCTTCAATGGGCATGCATGTCATTCCGCTAAAAAAAATATTCTGAAACGTTTGCTTGCTTAACATTTTTGTGGTATGAAAAATGACAGTTTTGGGGCGTTTGCTGGTTTTGTGCCGAGTGAGATCCATGCCGGGAGAGTTTGACAGCACTGAAAATGAGCCTTGTTTTTGGCCTAGCCACCCAAGCCACCCACCCATGCTCACATGTTGACACACGTCTGTCACTACAACAGCTGCTGCCGCATGAAATCGACAGAGACAGCATTAGAATTCCCCAAACAAGCCGTGTGGCTGGAGTATTAAAAAAAGGAGAAGAAAAACCTCAGTCACGTTCAGTATAATATTGTATTATTCTGATCGATTTCGTTTGACAGCTGCCGCAACGATGAAAATGGTATTATTCCTTATGAGTTTTGAATTCACATTGCAATAGCTGCAGCCATGAGAAATAATGTGCGAGTATGTGGGGGAGGGGTGGGGGAGGGGCGGGGGTGATGGTGGTGTAAGCCCACTTCCTGCTTTAGTTTTTAAGTTTGTCAACGAAAATACTGATGGCGAAATCACACCCGCGTGTGAATATTAATTTTACTGGCAAAGAAAGGTACTTAAAATGACCATACAACTTTTTTAAATTATTATATACACCTTTTAAAATGAACTCTCTCTCTCTCTCTCTCTCTCTCTCTCTCTCTCTCTCTATGCCTGTAACTTCTACCGTTGTAAAATTAAGGTTCTTGTTCTTGCCCCCCCCCCCCCCCCAAAAAAAAAAAAAAAAAACTTCCACCGATTTCAAATACAATTATTTCAATTTCAATTTATTTCAATTTCAATCTCTCTCTCTCTCTCTCTCTCTCTCTCTCTCTCTCTCTCTCTCTTTCCGTACAGTGAACTGAGGTGATCGACGGAGCGCAACCCGCACCGGCTGACTGACCTGCAGTCGGACAGCAGTGACCACATCACAATACATCGAATAAAAGGATAAACAAAGGATAAATGTTATGCCTGTGGAACACAACCTGGAGTTCTGAAGATCAAGGATGGTGGCTCGCATTCTTCCTACCATCGTGCGTAGGGCATCAAGTTCGTCGCCATTCAGTTCGAACACACTGAATTTGGACATCAGCTGCCATTTGGTGACTGGAGCAAGGGAAGCAACCTGTGTATTAGAAGTGGTTAAGGCCGTTCTTAACCGGGCGAACCACCAGTCTGGCGAACTTGTTCGGCGAACTGTGTATTGTATACGAACAGGGCAAGCGCACGCACGTACATAGTTCCAGAGGTTCGGCCGGACTAGTTCTCTTTCTTAACCGACCGTTAATGATATGCATACGTCATCGCCCGAACAAGCGGCGGACTCGCAAGTTGAGACAATCGTAAACAACCAAAATGGGCGCCTTCGTAGATCGAGACGACCAGGCATTTGCGGTAGTTATCGTTTGGAGTGAACTCTTGGAAGCCGAGGAAGAGGAGATAAGAGGAAAAGAGCGCAAGAGAGGGAAATGTGAAGTGAGTCGATAGCCGCGATGCCGTCCGCCATTTTCCTCAAGTTTGTACATGCGCACAACAGCTCAATCTCCCCGAGCAACCAATCAGAGCGCAGGATCGGCAAAAGGATCGCGAGGGTTCCCACGACAGGCTATGCAGTCCTCGAACCTAGTTCGCCGAACCTTTCGAACCAGGGTTTCCGCACAAGTATTTGGTCGGTTAAGAAACAACGTGCGCGAACCTAGTTCGCCGTACTCTCCGAACCTAGTTCGCGAACCAAAAGTCTGCCCGGTTAAGAACGGCCTTAAGGGTTGTCTTTCTTGGTAGGATGGAACCCTATAATCGAAGGCAGACTCTCACCGGGCCGTTTGAGGGCGTGGTGGAAGGATCCGAACTGGTGTGTTTGTGTTTCTTTCTTTTCGCGCTTTTTGAGAGGCTAGCTCCCAGCACCACTGAACGGTCATGGCTGGAATCAGAGTCAGAGACACTTAAAACTACTCGACTTTCGGCTCCGTACTCAGTGACCCCGTTTACATCACAGAGTGCTCTGAGGGCGCCCCTAAAGCGCACCGTACTGAGAGCGCTCCACGACGTTTACATTACACAATCGTGGAAGGGGAGCTGATATGTCACGTGTTCTCGAGGAATGTGACATATTCAAGATGGCAGCACCTAGAAAGCACGTGTTTTTGTATGCCTGGCAGAAAAAACAAAAAAACACACACAAAAAAACAAACGATCTTTGCCATTTGCAAAAATGGCCTGCTGCTACGGTGACACAGGGCCCCACATGGCCTGACGAAAGCGCCCTAAGCAAGAGCGCCCTCAGACTACCCACTGTAGGTAGTCTTTCGGAGCGGTTTGTCCAAGTGTAAACGCGACAGGGCGCCCTCATAGCGCTCTTAGGGCGATATTTTACGCTAATGAAAACGGGGCCAGTGATTCAGTCTTCACGGCCATACCACCGTCGTGAACACAATCTCAACACTGCTTCTCGCTAAAAAAAAAAAAAAAAGAAGAAAAAAAAAAAGTAGCGATCGGGCCATCTGCTCTAACAAAACACTACTCTGTTGCCCTCTGGAGTAGTCAGGCACGCACGCACGCGCACATACACCCACCCACACACACACGCACGCACGCACGCACGCACGCACGCACGCACGCACACGCACACACACACACACAACCATGCTGTACTGCACTCAAACTGGTTATGGGTAGTGGGAATACCATAACTCCCAGTCCGAGGGATGCGGACTCGTGAGAGGCGTGGAACAAATAAGTTTTAAACACGGATTTTAAGGAGAGTAAAGTAGCAGCATAGGCAGAGGGGAAGAGAATTCCAGACAAAAGGGGCTTGATACTGCAATGCCCTCTGGCCGTAAGACCTGGGCCCGCATGTAAAACTCGGGGTTATAGGGAGTTTAGCCCCGGGTTAGAGTCTGACCTCGAACTAAACTAGCTCTATAGGGGTTAAATTTTCTGTTGTTTTGTTGTTTTAAATCAGGAAGCGGGCACATTCCAGCAAGGTGCCTATGCCGTTATAGAAGGATTTTTGTCTTTCTTTCTTCGCTTCCTTTTATATTTAATTTTGTTTTGGGGTTTCTTTTGTCCTAGTCTGGGTTAGGCCCGTAGCCGTGGGTTAAATTAACCCGGCCTCGAGTTTTTCATGCGGGCCCTGGTATTAACCCTAGGCAATATAGTTATATGATTAAACGTGCAGGAGATACAGAGAAAGGCAAACGAAATTTTCTAAACATACCTTTTCCACTGCTACCGCGAGGGGTGTACCAAAGGCCCTGTCATAAATGTTGCTAACCGGCATATGCAGACACGACAGACAGACGGCATATGCAGACACAACGGTAAACGTTGTTTATACCAAAAGGAAGCTTAATATCAGTCCCTTACACCCTTGCATAATTTTAAAGATTAGGGCTGTGTGTGTGTGTGTGTGTGTGTGTGTGTGTGTGTGTGTGTGTGTGTGTGTGTGTGTGTTGTGTGTGTGTGTGTGTGTGTGTGTGTGTGTGTGTGTGTGATATTCACATGATTATATAACAGGCCAACTGAAAGACGGTATCATTTGAGAGAGTTAAACTTCCTTTTCCACCACGTATGCCGGAGTGATATCGAAGACGGGGCAACGAGAAAAAGGCCAGCATAAATATCTGGCCCCAGCCGGGATTCGAACTCATGACCCCAGCATTGAAAGTCCGACGCTCTACCATTTGTCTATCCCTGCTCCCCAACCAGTTAACAAACAAACAAACAAACAAACAAACAAACAAACAAACAAACAATATCAACACAAAAACAAAATCAACAGCAACAACAACAACAACACTCACAGACACAGACACACACACACAGACAGACAGACAGACAGACAGACACACACACACACACACACACACACACACACACACACACACACACACGCACACACACACGCACGCACGCACACACGCACGCACGCACGCACGCACGCACAATCCGTCTTTGCTGGTTATTGAAAATGATTAGCATTTAACCGACTGAGTTTGCTTAATCAATGCCTGTACAACACCTCCAGATTTCACCCTAGGGATGGAAAATAGGGCACATACAGGGAACTAAGTGTAATTACGCGTGGTTTTAATTACAGCCAGTCACAGCCCAGGACATGAGACACGTGACATTTAATCTGAATTCCAACTAGACTTTATCACTTTCGCCTTAGGCGCTGATTTAGCCAGTTAAAAAAGGTGTTGCATGATTACTTTTGTATCTGCAACAGAAACTCTGATTGGTCCAGGATAACTGCCACGGTCTAATACAATCAATATTATTACGCCTCCTTGAAATTCAGACCACTGGTGACGTGTAGCGATATGTAAGCTGTTACCAGGTAGAATTACCGGCAATATGGCTCAGATGTGCATAATTATATTAGACCTAGATATATTTGAATCTTTTGTGTCCGTTCCCGCCTGCCATACTCACCTGGCTCGACTGCCGCCACAATCATGATATGACGTCAGGATTTCGAAAGGTTTATCTGCATGGCCGTATATCATACTCGTAATCTATAGGCTCGATGCACTCATGCGGCTAGCGTTGGGGTGAAAGCATATTAATCGTTCATTTTCGCGACTCAGCTGGAGTTTTTGGCTCACTTGGGTTATAGCCGGATGGTAGAGCGTTGAACTTTCAATGTTCGGCTCGTTAGTTCAAATCCCGGCTGGGGCCAAATATTTGTGCTGGCCTTTTTCTCGTTGCCGTGTCTTTGATATCACCCTTACGTGGTGGAAAAGGACGTTAAACTTCCAGACACCCACCCCACCCCCTTAGGTCACTTGTGTAACAAAGTGATTCTGTGTATTAATTAACCCTCCGTCGCGTGCGTGCGTGCGTGCGTGCGTGTGTGTGTGTGTGTGTGTGTGTGTGTGTGTGTGTGTGTGTGTGTGTGTGTGTGCCCCAAAACTTTCATTTTCTCAGAATTTACAAACAGCAGAGGCACCAGACTGGTAGACAGCAACAAGACCTTTTAAAACATAGCCTTTCAAATGACCTTGACTCAAGGTCTAAGTAATTAAAGTTGTATGTTTGGAATTTCAACACTGGCATTTTCTCAGAGTCTACAAACACCAGAGGCATAACACTTTGCATGATGATACACATTGAAAAGACCTCTACTGTCACACCTGTATTCAATGATCTTGAGTCAAGGGCAAGGCCATACAAGCTGTTTGCGGAAAACTATAAAAAAAAACTTCTACGTTGACGTTTTCTCAGAAACAACAAAACAACAACAACAGCAACAATAAAAACAGCAGAGGCACCAAATTTGGGTTGATAATAGTCATTAAGACCTTACCAGATATACCCTCTAGAATGACCTTGACTAAAAGATCAAGGTCATTAGAGCTGTCTGTTGTGAATTGTAACGTTGGCATTTCAGCGAGAACTACAAACACCAGAGACTCAAACTGGCATAATGATAGACATTGATAAGGTCTTTATCATGGACACAAATTGTTTGAAAGACCTTGACTCAAGGTCAAGGCCATACACGATGTCCATAAAAAACTAAAACATTGCAATTTTCTCAGAACCCACGATTACCAGAGAGACCTAACTTGACATGAAGATAGACATTGATAAGAACTGTACAGCCGTACTCTTTTGAATGACCTTGACCCATTTTACAAGTGAGCCAAGTAGGCTACTGCCTCTCTGGTTATGTCTGTGTTAATCCCCTTTTACAGTATCATGTCCACCTACGACTCCAGCGCTTATCATATGCCTTCTTACTTCCATCAAATAATAGAACATGTGGTGGCAAAATTTGGAAATACGCAAATTAATCTGTATGTACAGCGTGGCGTCTGCTGTAATGAATCAGCCGTAAAGACCCACGCGCTCACGTGGGAGACGCATAATATTATAATTATAGGTTATAACTTGCGATATCAAGAGAGACGGCACCAATTTTTAATACAGTGTACTTATAGAAAATGTGACATTCACACGCCCGGTTAAATTGACCCCACCAAAAAGGACATTATGGCCACATGTCATTTCGACTCTTTCAAGTATTGATCAGCTCCATTAGCATATCATCTACGCCACATGGATAGTTGAAGAAGGCAGCAGAGCACAGGTTTGCCTGCTGGAGAGGGGGACGAGGATGGATGGGTGTTGAGAGGTACTTTACCATGTGAGGGTGGGTGGGTGTTTAGGGGTACTTTACGATTATGAGCGTGGGTGGGTGTTGAGGGGGTACTTTACCACAAGAGGGTGGGTAGGTGTTGAGGGGGTACTTTACCACGTGGGGTGTGAGGGGGGGGGGGGTTGTGTGTTGAGGGGAACTTTACCACATGAGGGTGGATGGGTGTTGAGAGGTACTTTACCACATGAGGGTGAGTGGGTGTTGAGGGGTATACTTTACCACATGAGGGTGAGTGGGTGTTGAGGGGTACTTTACCACATGAGGGTGGATGGGTGTTGAGAGGTACTTTACCACATGAGGGTGAGTGGGTGTTGAGGGGTACTTTACCACATGAGGGTGAGTGGGTGTTGAGAGATACTTTACCACATGAGGGTGGGTAGGTGTTGAGGGGTACTTTACCACATGAGGGTGAGTGGGTGTTGAGAGGTACTTTACCACATGAGGGTGGGTAGGTGTTGAGGGGTACTTTACCACATGAGGGTGGATGGGTGTTGAGAGGTACTTTACCATGTTTTACCGCGCAACTGCCCCGTCTCTCCGGGTAGGGGGAGGACGGAGTTAGGGTCAGAAAGAGCGCTCTACAATCCTGTTTAATACATCTCAAATTGGACAGACACGTTACTCAACCTCGAACAGAAGGCAGGCATAGTTAAACTTAATTAGCAATTTGTATGGGTTATACTGATGTAGAATCTAAACTTTATTTCGATTTTGTTGTGAGCTATGAGTCCAGTTAGTTATTTAGGGCTTAACGCCGAGCAAGCAACAAAGACTAATTCACGGCTAGCTGTGTGTCCAAGTATGATTTTCTCTCTCTCTCTCTCTCTCTATATATATATATATATATATATATACTTCATGACACTTCAGCATTACCCCCTATCCCCCCCCCTCCCTAAAATAATAACCACCACCAAGAAACTACAAAATGCAGTCCACCATTACCACCATCCCATTCCACCACCACCCTCCCCCTCCACAAAACAACAGCAAAACACAAGTGACAGAAGATGAGGGTGTGTCTGCAATACCCTTATCACAACTATTATGACTGTACCATGTTTGTCATGTCTGACACTCCGCCACTACCCCCCCCCCACACACACACACCACCCCCATCCACGCACACACACACACACACACACACACACACACACACACACACACACACACACACACACACACACCACCCCCATCCACGCACACACACACACACACGCACGCACGCACGCACGCACGCACGCACGCACGCACGCACGCACACACACACACACACACACACACCTAATAACTGCCTACCATCTCAACAAAACACAACTGACAGAAGAAGAGGGTGTGCTGCTATACACTTATAATCTTAACGATTATTGTTGTACCATGTTTGACATGTCTGAGGTTCCACGATTACCCCCCCCCCCCCCCATGTTTCAAGTTTGGTGTGTGAACTTGATGTGACTGCTGAACCGAAACTGACAATGTCTATTCCATTCAATTTGTTGTCCAAGTTTAGATAATGTTTTCATTGGTGTTAATTAAACAGTAAATGAATAAATGAAATTTTAAAAAAAGCTGTTATCTGTCAGGCTGGGAAGTGACTACAGAATATTGGGCAGTCTTTTTCTATTAAAAAAATCAACAACAACAACAAAAAGCATGTCCGTGATCCCCATCCCCCCCCAAACCCCCACGGCTTCAATGTACCTTCCCTTCCAGTGGTCTAGCACAGTTCAGCTCAGTATGTTGGCAAAACTTGAATGATCAAAATAAACTAGAACTTTGAACTAGCGCTGTTCAAAGCCCAACAGCGACTGGCCTCGATCGTGTGCTTGTTTGTCAGTGTGTGTGCGTGCGTGAGAGAGAGAGAGAGAGAGAGAGAGAGAGAGAGAGAGTAGACACTGTGACGTCACGTTCCCCGCGGCTCTATCCATGATGGACTCGGTGACAAGACTGTTGAGGTAAGCTGGTTTCGCAAATCAAAACATTCGGTTAAATAATCTCGAAAACTACAAGAAACGTCCTGTGCAGCCGTTCACTGCCCAGACAATAGCAATGCACTAGTCCGATTATCACAAAGCTTTATGGGAACAGCTACAATTTCACATGAAAAACAAAAATATCGGGAGCACTACAAAACACGACCGATTTACTCACCAGCTGAACCCGAACACAACGAAGGTGGGTAACCCTCGGCACTTTTGGGGACAGGTTACAACTAAGCACAGGGGTAGGAGGGTTGTTCAATGCGAACTTTTCTGAAAATCAGCTGCACGGAACATCGGCCCAAAGGCAAAGTTTTTAATTTAGTAGTTGTTTTCTCTAAGAACTTGGCAGAATTTTCATTCTGTACCCGGATTGGTGTAGAGGGGGAAGAAGAAATTAAACCGACCCTGTCATCCCTTTCGGTACCCCATTTATTTCCCCCAATAGGGATAGGGCCAACTGGATCAGGCACGGGCGGCTCGTGACGTGAGTTTCGCACGTGCGGATCATCGGAGTCGCCACTGCCGGTGTGCCATTTGTCAGTGTGTGTTCCGTTCACCGAGTGTACTATTGCTGTGAACTATCATTGCCTCTATTGTAAAAGAGAAGAGAAGTTGTCGTCTTGTGTGAAAGAGTGGCAAAACGTGATACGTACTGACACCAGCACTCTGAGTTTAGATGCGACCAGGGAAACTGCAACTGAGCCACCGACCATTTCACTGAATTCTGCTGAAGACAACGGCGTACCTCTGCCGGTCCATTTTCAAATAACCAACAACAACACGAACAACAACTAAACGAACAAAGACTGAAACAAATACCACCATTGACAAAACAACAACAACAACAACAAAAAACAAACATGGAAACTGACACATGAAGGTGCGAGTGGGTGGGGTGGGTGTTTGGGGGTTTAACGTCCTTTTCCGCCACATACGGGTGATATCAAAGACGGGGCAACGATGAAAATGCCAGCACAAATATTTGGCACCAGCCGGGATCGAAATCACGACCCGAGCATTAGAAGTCCAACGCTCTACCATTCAACCACCCCGGCTCCCCATGCAGGTGCGAAAAAAGGGTTAACGTACATCTTGGGACTGTTGGTTCAGGCACCTATCGGGACGTAGGATTAATAAACTTCTCGCGACTGACGTACAATGTATAGTTACTTCAATAACCACTTGTGTGTGTGTGTGTGTGTGGGGGGGGGGGCTGAATTAAATTAAATTAGTTAGAGAGAGGAAAAAAAAACAAACAAAAAAAACAAAACAAGATGAGCTATTTGCTACTATGCTGAAAGCGAGGAAGATCATCGTGTTTCTCATCAACACAGCTTCATGATGGTCGCCGACTTAAGAAGGTCCACTACATCACAATGGACTACATATCATGGCGACATTTGAACCCTGGGGTGTGTGAGGGCAAACTGATTTGAAAGCACTCACAAGCTGTGCGCTAACTTTCAGTCCTAAACATAAAACATACTAAACAGTCAAGATTCATGTAGATTTTCAGTTCCACACGTGGTATCCCTTTTGTGCAACAGCATGATTCATTTCCCAAGCAAGACAAGACCCACGTCCAGCGTTCGATTCTACTCCTCCTGATAAATTTGTTTTCATTTTTTAAACCAGGCCCTCTTCGGCTTTGAGCACGACTTCTGGTAGCATGTGGGCCTCTACCCCATCAAGAACGGCACAGCTATGTGCACACTTTAGACTGACTGATGATCCCTGTTTTGGTATTTAACCTCAAGCAGACACGCGCTCTACAGATCGCCTTCTCCGCTCATTTACTCGCTGCCCTTGAAGTCTCCTTTCCGAGGGGGAGTGAGTGAGTGAGTTTTTAGGGCTTAAAGCCGCGCAAGCCACAAAGACAAATTCGCGGCTGACTTCCGAGGGGGAGCCGGGGTGGTCGAATGGTAGAACGTTGGACTTCTAATGCTCGGGTCGTGAGTTCGATCCCGGCTGGAGCCAAATATTTGTACTGGCTTTTTCATCGTTGCCCCGTCTTTGATATCACCCTATGTGGTGGAAAAGGACGTTAAACCCCCAAAAACCCACCCACCCCACCCTGCCTTCCGAGAGGTAAGCCTGGGGCCTTGGACTGGAGATTTCTGACCCTCTGCCGCTAAAATCGTTGAAAATGGATAAAAAAAATGAGGTGATGTTGACTGTATTTGGAGACAATGCAGAGAACAGCAAAACAATAAACCAAACGCTACCCGGAAATGTGTAAACAAGACAGATAGCCAGATAGCCACCAACATCGCCACAAAACGCCGAGAAGGAGACGAGTCGAAGCACACGCACGACACACGAGCAGACGAAAAGGCAACATATGAGCAGACGGACGACTGTTTTCTGCCTACCGTGATGAAAAATCGAAGATATGGCGTCCCACAATGTGAACCAAGTGAAACTCGGCGCGTTCATGACAGACACATCGCTGCAATACATGTCGAATGTGTTTGAATCTGCTCAGGCGTACACTTTTTGCCCCCTTTGCTACGGAGGCTGACGCTTGCAGCCAGTTCGGCACCGATACACGAATTTAGCGCAAGAATATGGCCACGCAGATAGTAAACTTTGAAATTATTGTTTCATGGCTGAATTTACTGTGTTGACAAATCGTTTCAACAGTGTCATCTTCACATTTAGTGTTAATCGTCAAACTCGTAAAACAAGACAGCACACAGTGGTTTTAAATGGAACTACTTCTTTTCGCGGGGTCGGCGGGAATGGTCTCTGTAAAAAAGGTCTGTCAAAAATGAGCACTTGGATCACTGAGTTGGATTTTCCAAGAGAAAAGAAAATGCTCGTGGTATAAACAGCTTACATGATTAGTTCGAGTGGTTTACGGCGAAAGACTAACCCCTTGATGGTTCGATTGTTTGCGTAGCTACCGAGCCTCCGGCGAGGTAGCTACGCAGTCAATCGAACCATCGAGGTACAAGGTAAGTGTTAAGTTTGTTTGTATATTCCTCTTGGTTCTCTGACTAAAACTGTGTGGCAGATAACTGAAATAGTATCCCGGCTGGGGCCAAATATAATTATGTGCTGGCCCCTCCCTCGTTGCACCGTTTTTCATATCACCCTTACGTGGTGGGAAAGGACGTTAACCTCCCAAACACCCAAACACCCTTCACCACCACACCATTTGGCTGACTAAGATTTTCATATCGTTTGTTTGTTTGTTTGTTTGTTTTTGTCTTGCACTAGACTGAGCCACTCCGGCGAATACTTCAGCATCATTGTCACCCCCTGCACTTTGATCACAACTTACACCACGACCGAGTTTTGGGACAAATCCGCTATTCAGTTATGACGCGGGCGACACGAGAGGGCGCTGGACTTCTGCTGCTACTAGCGGCGGTGGTCACGTGCCATGCTGCTACCTGTGACCTTGACCAGCGACCCAACATCGTGTTTGTGCTGATGGATGACTGTGGATGGGGTGACGTGGACTGGAACGACCCCTACATGAGGACCCCCAACATCCGGGCAATCAAGGACGACGGGAGGAGCATGACGAACGCGTACAGCCTTCAGTTGTGCTCCCCGTCCAGATCTGCCCTGCTTACTGGCAAGTGAGTGGGTGATTTTTTTTTCAGGACGCCTTGAATCGACTTGCGGCTACTGGGAGGACGTCAGCCAGACGCTCTTGCTACTCAGCTCGATGAATCAACTCCACAAAAACACACAGAATCCAATGCACGTTTCAAACACTGTCTTAAAGATCTAAGCTCCCAACAAAGCTTTCCAAAGTGTGAATTTTTTTTTTACAGAGTTGACCGCGCAAGCACAGTCAACTCTGTCACCGTTGCAGAGGTTTCAGCGTTCCTGAAACCCCAAAAATATCCTAGGGCAGCCTGATTTCACAGCTGAGTTTGCTTTCTGACACTGAGCGAGAAAGATCGTGCAGCACTCAACATCCGCTATACACTGTAGCGATGTTTCTCGCTCACTGACCAAAAGCCAAATAATGTCACGGCAAACTCGTGCTCTGGTTCTATAAGGGTCCCCGAAGCGCTGAAAACCCTGCAACTGTGACAGAGTGGTGCACGGACTTTTCGACGGCGGAGGTTTCGCCGACAGTCGTTTCGGAGCCGGACGTTTTGCCGACCGGACCTTTAGCCGACGGACCTTTAGCCGACGGACGTTTCGTCGACGAACATTTCGGCGCGGGACCTTTAGCCGACGGACCTTTAGCCGACGGACGTTTCGTCGACGAACATTTCGTCGCGGGACCTTTAGCCGACGTCAAGTGTGAGCTCACACATTTCTCTCGCCATTGTATCAATGTATCAGTGAACTCTCTCTCACTTTCCCTGCCAGTTCTCACGTTCACCTTCCTGGCAAGGATGATCCGAAGAAAACGGAAAGCTCCAGATAGCGACATCATCAGCGAGGAGCTGAAGCTTACAACGAGAGGAGAACAATTTTTAGCGTTTCAGACGGACGATATCGTTATTCTAACCACTCCATCCAATCTTGACGTTTTAGCACGTAACGCCCACTGGTTTTGTGATGGAACATTTGACAGCGCTCCGTTAGCAACACAGCTTTACACCATCCATGTTCTTGTTGAGGACACTCACACTCTGCCTCTTGTTTACTGTGTGACACAGTGTGACTGTGTGACACAAAACAAAAACAGGGCCACGTATGACGCGATCTTTACTTACCTGAAGGGCCAGAGAGATCTCAACCCAGAGACCATCACAATAGATTTTGAACGAGCCGCATGAAACAGCATCAGTGAACACTTCCCAACCACAGCCGTGCACGGGTGCTTTTTTCACTTTGGCCAATGTCTTTGGAGAAACCTCCAGTCGCTTGGACTACAAGATTGGTACTTGGAGCCAGAGAACTCTCTTCTCATCAAGACCATTCAGGCCTTGGCTTTCGTGCCTCCTGACGACGTCATCGAGGCGTTTCAACAGCTCATGGATTCGCTGGATGCCGACACTGACGAGACGCTTTCAGACTTCCTCGCCTACTTTGAAAGTACATGGCTGGGCATTGTGCAGCGAGGACGCCGTCGACGCCCGAAATTCGACGTCGCCATGTGGAACGTCTACAGTCGTGTGGAAGACAACCTGCCCAGGACTAATAACTCGGTCGAAGGCTGGCAACGTGCCTTTGATCAGCGAATGTCTGTCACGCACCCAACACTTGGCAGGCTTGTCAGCAAGTTACGCAAGGAGCAGGCAAGCACCGAGCTTATGATAGAACAGCATGCCATGGGCGTCAGGATGCGAAAAAACAAGCAGTACGAAGTAGTCAACACACGACTGCAAGCGCTTGTTGCAAGGTACGCACAGGATGATGTTTTAGTATTTCTCAAAGCTGTTGCGCATAATCTGTGACACAATCAAAGTGAACAGAAGTGTTGTAAGTGTGGTATATACTTTTATATTGTTATATGAAGACAGCATGTTCTCTGTGTGGATTTTAATTACTCGTGTTTCTATTAAACTTGGAGTATGTCATGTCACAAGATGATGAGAATGTTTTATATTGTTATATGTTATATACTTTTATATGTTGCCCATGCATAATGCGTCGAGAAGTCTGTCTGCGAAACGTCCGGTCGACGAAACATCCGTCGGCGAAACATCCGTTGGCTAAACGTCCGGTCGGCAAAACGTCCGACTCCGAAACATCCGACGGCGAAACGTCCATCGGCGGAACGTCCGCACACGGACAGAGTTGCCTGGATTATGCACAGTCGAAGGAGTCGCAGTTTAAAAACAAAACAAAACACGCAATGTTTGCGGCTTTTTGCTGAGATTGCAGACCAGTGAAAACAGGTCCTAACTGATTTCGTCCATCTGCTGTTTGTCCACTTTTTCAATCGCAGTCGCATGTTGAGAATTTGTATTGCCTGCGTATTGCTTCTGTGTGTGTGGGCGTGTATGTTTTTTGTTGTTGTTATTGTTGTTTTTGTGTGTACTCTGCATTTGTTTGCTGGTTTGTGAGTGAGTGAGCCTTTAGGACTTAACGCCGCGCAAGCCACAACTACTAATTCGCGGCTGTGTGCCTGCACGACAATGAAAAAAAACAAAAACCCAAAAAACAAAAAACAAAAAACAAAACAAAAACACCCAAATGTAACGTTGGACAACTGATGCAAATTGGTCTACGGGGCGTATATACCTAGGACATGCAGGAGGCGCTACACCTTCATGCTAATTGATCGAAATCCCGATTAGAAAAGAGCGTAGACAACCAATAACAGTTACAACTAGTCTTACCGGCAAGTGAGTAAACCAATTCAGGGATAAATCAATAGTGTATCTAACCATTATTAGTTGGTTTAAACAAGTTTATTGCGGGTGGGTGGGGGTGGTTGTTTGGGAGTTTAACGTCCTTTTAGGCCACATACAGGTGATATCAAAGACTGGGCAACGATGAAAAAGCCAGCACAATATTTGGCCCCAGCCGGGGTTCGAACTCACGACCCGAGCATTGGAAGTCCAACGCTCTAAGTTTATTGCAATACGGGACTTCATGTAACTGAACAATTAATAAGCATGAATTAGCAAGCTTTCAGTAATGCTCAGGGTGAAACAAACACAGTCTAACAGTATCGCAGTGTCAGACTAAATTAATCGTAAAATCTGATAAATTAACACTACAGGAGAGAGAGAGAGAGAGAGAGAGAGAGAGAGAGAGAGAGAGAGAGAGAGAGAGACAGAGAGAGAGAGAGAGAGAGACAGAGAGAGAGGTGCAGGGGCGCCGGAAGATGTTGGGGGGAGGGGGGGGGCAGAATCTCAGAAGGGGGAAACGCCAGAGCCACTGAAAGGAAGGACGTTGCCCAAAGAAAGTCAAAAGCGGCGGGGGAGGGAGTGATTATCAGACGACTTTCTGCCAGGTCGATTTGATATTTCATGCAATGGCTAAACTGAGTTCTCTCTTGGGTGGGATGAGGGAGAGAGCAGGAAGAGGGGTAGTGGGGGGGGGGGGGGGGGGGTAGGGGAAGGGGGGGGGGCAAGACCATGGCTTTGCCCCCCCCTCTTGCCATAGTCACCTGATTTTCCGGGGGGGGGGGGGGGGGCAAAAAGATACTCTTGCCCCCCCCCCTCCTTGGGTACGGGGGGGGGGGGCAGCTGCCCCCCCCCCCCGGTTCCGGCGCCCCTGAGGTGTTTAGGGGGTTAACGGAGAGAGAGAGAGAGAGGTGTCGTGTGTATTTAAAAAAATCTCCACTGGGCTGTGCTAGACGCTATCATTAGTTATTTAGAATTATAAATTAAATAACGAATTTGTCTTGATTCTCTATCGGATGCAGATGTTTAGAAAATTTAAAACATACCATGCTCACGTATGGTCAGTTTGGGACCGTTTATACCCCGCTTCGCACCCAGGAAAACACCAGACCTGGCGCTTTTTTTTCCTTCTGAAACCTGAACGCTATGTGCTACAACGTACGCTCTCTTTCTCATCTTTTTATTTTTCTTTTCTTCCGTAGGTACCCCCACACATACGGGCTGCAGGTGAACCGAATCTTCGACAACAACCTCAACTGGCTGCCGGAGAACCTCAAACTGGTGTCGCAGGAGCTGAAAGACCTCAACTATACCACCCACATGATCGGCAAGTGGCATCTAGGGTTCTGTGACTGGGACCTGACGCCCCTCGGGCGGGGGTTCGACACGTTTTATGGCAAGGTGAAGGGCAACAGCAACTACTTCACACACAACGCCCAGTTCAAGGAAATCGAGAGCTACTACGACTTCTTTGACCAGACGAGGAACGTGCCGGAGGCCTATGTAAGTAGTAGTAATAATAATAATAATAATAATAATATAACATTCTTATATAGCGCAGTATCCCCAGGAAATGAGCTCAACAAGCTTTACAATTTCTGACTAAACTAATAAAATCGATAACTCATAATTTTATTATTGTGTGTGTGTGTGTGTGTGTGTGTGTGTGTGTGTGTGTGTGTGTGTGTGTGTGTGTGTGTGTGTGTGTGAACCAAAGGGCAAGTACTCCACGAACCTGTTCAGCGAGCGCGCTGTGGAGATCGTCGAAAACCACCAGGGGACACGACCGTTCTTCATCTACCTGGCCTACCAGACCGGTCATGTTCCATACCAGGTGACAAACGCCACAATCGGCCGACTCCAAGTTCTGTCGGGTTCATTAGTGGTTAATCTAGGCATGTTTCGTGTGGTTTCGTGTTGTTGTTGTTGTTGTTGTGGAAGCCGGGATATCCGATTGGTAGAGCGTTGGACTTTCAGTGCTCGGGTCGTGAGTTCGATTCCCGGCTGAGGACAAATGTTTGTGCTGGCCTTTTTTGTCGTTGCCCCGTCTTTGATATCGTCCATACGTGGTGGAAAAGGACATTGAACTCCCAACCCCCCCCCCCTCTCTCTCTCTCTCTCTCTCGTCTGTCACTCTCGACCTGTCAAATAAGTTATTCTGAGTATACGTTCGTTTACATTTTACTACTACTACTACTACTGCTACTACTACTACTAAATGGTATTTGTAAGGCGCATTTCTTTAGAATAAAACTCAATGCGCCAATCAATCACCGACACTTACGCACATTTTACAAACGGTGGACACGCATACACTGGTGAAACTGACGAGCTACTGACACAGGAAATGACTGGAAGGCTTCACAAAAGAGGGGCGTTTTCAGATTGCTCTTAAAAACAGACAGTGTGGGCGCATTTCTCAGATTTGCTGGCAGAGAATTCCAAAAGGCTTTATAGCGTGTCCTAGTGGGCTGTATCGTGAGTGACACCCTAGTTGTGACAGGTGCCGGAGTACTACGTGGACAAGTACTGTAGTCACATCCAGCACCGGCCACGCCAGATCTACTGCGCCATGATGGCCGCCGCTGACGAGGGAATCGGGAACATCACCACGGCGCTTAAGGATACGGTGCGGTTGTAATCAGGGTTTTACTTTCGGTTTCTTTGGGCATCAGTTATTCACATGGACCGTATGTAATAGTCGAGGTTAGGGCTTTTAGCCCCGGGTAAAAGTCTAACCTCGAGCTAAACTAGATATAGGGTTAAATTTACTGTTGTTTTTTTGTTTTAAATCAGGAAGCGGGTCCATTCCAGCAAGGTGTCTATGCCGTTATAGAAGGATTTTAGTCTTTCTTTCTTCGCTTCCTTTTTTTTATTTAATTTTGTTTTGGGGTTTCTGTTGTCCTAGTCTGGGTTAGGCTCGTAGCCTTGGGGTAAATTAACCTCGAGTTTCACATACGGGCCCAGGGTTTTAATTTCGCTTTCTTTGGGCATCAGATATTCGCAGAAGTCGTCAGCTGGAACATTGTACACTCACACGCAAAGTACACGTAGCAAATTTCTTTCTTTCTTTCTTCTTCTTTCTCGTCTATTGTTTATGTATGTATGCTCTTATTTTTGTTTTGTTTTGTGTGGATCCACTCATCTCAGTCCACTTGTCTATTTGTGTATAGTGTATCTATTTCACTGTACGTGTGCCTATGGTGTAAAATACTAAAATCAAAATTAAAAAAAAGGGTGAAACTGTCCCATTTTACCCGGTCACGAGACGCACCTCCGGCTACGACCCAAAAGTTTGATTTTACGGCACTACCGGTTTCCAGCTTAATCTAAAGCGATTAGAAGTATAGTTGGGTTTTTTTTTTTTTAATGGCAATTCAGCCGGAAATCTGAAATGTCGTAAGACAACTGTGTAGGAGTCGTGTATCACGTGACTTGATAAATTAGGAATGTTTTACATACGCACTCTGGGTATCTCGTGACTTACTTTGCGAAATAGTTTGCCTTCTTGGCTTTTTTTTTGGCGTGCCGTGCCAAAAACATCAATGCCTATCAAAACGTTTGCGATTTCTCTTAAGTTCATCCAAGCGTGGCATTGCCACAAATGAAACAACTCAAAACTTTTTTTTTTTTTTTTTGAAAGGCAGTTACATTACATTACATTACAAGACGTTAGTTCTACTCTCTTTAGATTCAGCCGGAAACAACAAAATTAATGTCGCAAAAACTGAACTTTATCCTGGTTCGCTACAGGGTCTGTATGACAACACGATCTTCATTGTGACGTCAGACAATGGCGCAGAGCCGTGGAACCGTTCGTCCAGTAACTGGCCGCTGCGTGGCGGGAAGGTGACACTGTTTGAAGGAGGCACCAAGGTGTTCTCTGTCATCAAGGCGCCAGGCATTGTCAACAATACAGGAAATGACTGGGATGGCCTCTTCCATGAACTAGACTGGTATCCAACACTTGTAGAGGCGGCCTG
>JACVVK020000108.1:117500-210000 GCA_018292915.2 Batillaria attramentaria | reverse complement strand
TTTTTTTTTTCTTTTTTGTCTTGCGTCTTATTCCCAGCATCTTATCTTGGGGAGTCAAAGGTTTTGCACTTCGCCCCTCACAGTCGTCAGATTTTCGCTTTCTACAGTGAGTTTGTTCCCGTTCCTGGTGACCGATTCTTCTTTTTGTCGCGAAACCCAAGCTTACATCCGAACTGTTTGTAGAACAAAACTGGTACACTTCAGGACTCAGCCCGGCGAAAACTTACGTGCTCTCTGAAGATCAGCACGCAGACCACTTCAGGTTTGAAGGTTTTTTTTTTTAGATTTTTGGAGATTCGGGCTCAGTTCCAAAGTTGTAAGATCGAGATGACTGACTGCAAACGCCAAGTCACTCTATGGGAGTGTGATTGTTCAGAAGGTGCAATTTTTCGTTTGTTTGTTTGTTTTTTCCCGTCTTATTCTCAGCAGCTTATCTTTGAGAGTCAAAGGTTTGCACTTTGCCCCTCACAGTCGACAAGTTTTCACTTTCTACAGTGAGTTTGTTCCCGTTCCTGGTGACCGATTCTGGCCTGAGTTGTTCACTAACGATGTTAATTTGTTTGATATCACTACACGTGCTTTTCCCAGCACAGTGGTCATGATTCTTCAACTGTGTCGATTTTCAGTGTGCAACCCCGACCCGTGTCAAAATGGCGGCACATGTTTTCAAGAGGACTATACCTACAGATGTGCTTGCCCGTTGCGAGCTTCCGGGACACACTGCGAGACACGTAAGTTTTTCGATCGCGTGTTCTGCATTCTGGGGCGTAGATGAAGTCATCAAAGGGTATTATTTTGGTCTAGTGGTTAAGGCATCCGAGTTCGGATCCTGAGCTGCCTGGTTCGAGTCCCCGGAGGGCAGGAATATGGTGAGATTTTTCCGTACCATATCAAGTCAAATCCATGTGCAGACTCGTTTACGGTGCCTGTCTCGCCTTCGTGTACACACGCACGCACATACATCAAGTGTGCACGCTAAAAATCCCACGTTCATCTTTCGAAGAAGAGTAGGCTGTGGCCGGTGTCGTGGTAAACAGAAATACTATCGCACGCACCAGAGTGAATTGCAGGGTCGAGGTTTGCACATAAAGTAGCGCTTAGCGGCAGCAGGCTTTCACTGCTTCGCCCTGCGGCGCCGTGAGCATTAGCAGAGATGGATATGTGCGCCGAGGAGAAGTCTACCATACCATACCATACTACACCATACCCAGTCAAATTTATTACGTGCAGTTACGCCCGTCAAGTCATGTCTCTGATCTTTGAAGAAAACAGCTTCCTGAAAAAAAAAACCAAAAACAAAAAAAACAACAACTTTAGAATTACGTGGTCAGGCCATTGTCCCCACCCCAGACACTGAATGACGTCATTTGATTGCAGTCATTGCCTGTAACGTCCCTGGGCTGACGCAGGTCCACATAACCAACATCAAGTCAGTGCAGTCAACAACAGATGGGGATATCGTCACTCCTTCAGACCCCAGTGCCGAATTCTCTGTCCAGTATGACGTCACTACCCAGGAAAGGTCTGTTTCTGCTTTGTGACTCTCTCTCTCTCTCTCGCGCGCTCACACACACAGACACACACACACACACAGACACACACACAGACACACACACACACACACACACACACAGACACACACACACACACAGACACACACACAGACACACACACACACACACACACACACACACACGCGCACACACACACACACACACACACCCCCCCCCCCTCCCCAAGTTTGGCTTCTCGTATTAGGAGCAAAAGTCCATGTCGTGAAAACCGCACGATTACCAATAATATTTGTTGTATTTATTTTGAGGCGCTTGCATTTCGACACTTTGTATCTTTTCAGCTCGCATTGTCTTTTCGTCGGTATCTAAGTGTACACCTACAGTGTATATAGCACATGGCCATTGCAGTTTGCTGTCTTGAAAACAACATCAGCAACATCAGCAACATCTATAACAACAACAACAACAACCCGGAACATTCCCCTTTTTTAATTCAATGTTGTTTTCTATTCCTTCTTTTCATTGTTTTGATAATGATGATAATAATAATAATTTATTTATATAGCGCTATATAATCTACTTGTAAGGCAGTTCTAAGCGCTAAGAGTACAGGAAAAGGTACAGATAAACGTGAAGGTTCAGGGCCAGGGCCAGATGTGTTGGAAAAGGACGTTGAACCCCCAAACACCCACCCCACCCTTTTCATTGTTTAGTGATAATGATTCACGATTTCAAGGAGCAGTTTTACTCAGCATGAAATGGAAGAAAACGGCACACGATAATTATGCTTGAACCTTTTCTCATCATCTGAGTCCAGATGCACAATGGAAAGTGTAACCTTCAAGCTTCTGGGTGGCGACGCAAAAAATCTTCAAATGGCGCTGTTCGACGGGTCTAACTGGAATGACGTAAGTGACACGTGACGAGACTACCAAAGACTTCTTTCAAACAAACAAACAAACAAACAAACAAACAAACAAACAAACAAACAAACAAACAACGACCACCAACAACAAAGCAAAGCAATACAAGCAAACAAGCAAACAAACAAACAAACAAACAAACAAACAAACAAACAATAACAACATCATCAACAACAAAACCCTAAAAACCCTTATGCTAAATTTTGTCATGCTACAATCGTATTTTCCCGGTTGATGGTTTTCACCGTGCATTTTTTTTTTAAACTGATCTTAGGACGGCTATGTGTTCCTTCCAAACGTTAAACGGGACATAGAGATGACACTACCCTACCTGCTGGCCCAAGTGGGTACCAAAGTCCGCTTCATCGTCACGCCAGAGACCGGCACAACGGATATCACACTGTTGGTGAAGAATATCAGCCTTTGTGTTGGACGTAAGCCAGTTTTTGAGTCAGTTTAGCTCGTTATATTATTACGATCTACTGGATGAAAAGAAAGCTAAAGCTACGAGCAATTGTTGATGACGGTTCGGTTTTGTCACGTCTCGTCTCGTCTCGTCTCGTCTCGTCTCGCCTTGTCTCGCCTCGTCTCGCCTTGTCTGGTCTGGTCTCGCCTCGCCTTGTGTTGCATTCTGTTGCCTCCCCTTCCCTTGTCTTGTCTTGCCTTTTCTACGTCTGGTTTTGTTAAGTTGTTTCTTTATAGAGACGGTGACGTAACGAAATCGGCGTCATAGACACCTTAAGCTACGGTCACAACCGGCCGTACGGGCTCCTACGGCGGGTCTACGGCCAAAAATCGTGGCAAATCTTGCGAACGGCGCACGGGCGTCCTGCAAAATTTCCAGGCCGCAAGGAGGCCGCAGAGCGCTGCGGTCGGTTTTCGTGCGATGTTGGCGATGTTTGCACGGGCTGTACGAGTGTCGTGCGTGCGCCGTACTGCTATCGTAAGTGCTCTGTACGCGTGGTGTGCGTCGGTCGTTCGACGGCCATGGCCGACGCGCGTTTTTCATGCATATAGGGACCAGCCTACATATATACACGTAGTTTGTTTATGGAAAGAAGACATCAGAGAATTTGGATATTATTAACAGAGAATTTGACAAACCATGGACACGTATACAACAGACACTGACACAGCACTGCAACATTTCTACATTGCACACCAACATCCCCCGGGCCCGCACCTGGTCTTGCGTCAGCCTTGCGGAGCACGTACGGAGCACGTACGTACGGAGCACGTGCGTACATCGTGGGAACATCGTGGGAACATCGTACTTCCGACTTGCGGTCTGTGATCACGTACGGCCGTCGTGCGGTCCTGATGGGGAGCACGCAAGACAACCGTGCGTCACTTGTGCGTTCATCGTGCGGTCGCCGTGCGGCCGTCGTGACCTATTGTCCCGGTGTGTTTTAAAAGCATTTTCTCTCTCTCTCTCTCTCTCTCTCTCTCTCTCTGTCCTCACGTGGTGGAAAAGGACGTAAAACTGCCAAACACCCCCCCCCCTTCCGTGGGGCACATCAACCCCGTTCCATGTTTTTTCCGCAGGGCGTCATAGGCGTTCATGCAGAATGACCTACTGTAAACATAGCACAGGGAATTCAATTTAGAAAGCCACGATTTCGTTGCGCAATTCCGCGAATCACAGTGCGAAGCCTGTATATCACGTGCAGTGGACCTGGTTTCACAAAGAGGCTGTTTTCACTTGCCAGTTTTACTGGGTTGAACCCGGGTCCAACGCGGGTCGGTGCGTTTACATTTTATTAACCCGGGTTAAAAGCGACCCGGGGTTAAACCCTGCTACAGACCAGGGCTGAACCGGGATCAAGGGCCACCTCGAATTTCAGATCTAAACATGCAGCTGGCGTCATGATAGTTCGGGTAACCCATGAGCGATCGGGGAAGTCACATCTTGGACGCCCTGCCTAGCGTCATGAGGGTGGGTGGGTGTTTAGGAGTTTAATTAACGTCACCTACCGTGATGCTTTCGTCAAGGCATGACAGCGGGCATGACGTAAGTTTTCCGACGTCATTGTCAGGGTTAGACTTGCAGAGAATGTATAGTGTAAAAGCTATTGATCCGAGTCCGACCCGAGTCGAGGTAAAGTCGGGCTGAGCCCGGCCCCGGGTTGTGTAGAATACAATACAATACAATACAATACAATACAATACAATACAATACAATACAATACAATACAATAATTCTGTAGTGTTAACAGTTACTTGAAGCCGGCTCTTACTGGGCACTGCGGAGCGCAACAGTGCTGTCCACAGTCGGCGGAGTTGTCCACGTTCAGTGAATTTATTTGACAAAACGGAAAAGCAAAATCCCAGAAAAGGGTTAATAAAACATACAAGTCCAAGATTCTAGGAGAAAAGCAGTATTGCGAAATCCACTACTGTTTTGGGGGCTGAACCCGCCTCGCGCTACTTACACTGAGATACTAAAAGCAAAGAAAAAGCCAAGCAATTAAGTCAAATCAAACTATTTGGTACCAGCAAAAGGCGGTAACTACGCAGAAAACAGCTCAAGAGTAGATTCCCGACACAAGTGACACGGAAGTCCGGTCGGGAAAGATTTGAAACCAAAGGCAAATTAGTCCCACTTTCATGTGGTATAGAAGCGCAGGCACTGAGGTAGGCATATCTAAGAGTGCTTCTATTAGACAGGGTAAACGAAAAAAGGGGTGAGAACTGAAATGCGCATAGCACCAAGGTGGGGTAAAAGGGGAGGTGGCGGGTAAAAACAGAGGAAATCCGCTGCTGCCGAGCGAACTGAAGTCTGTCTTCCAAAAGCGACGCTGGCGCAATGAGCTGAACACGACAAGAGGAGGAAGCGTCCAGCGAGCGGAATTCGGTCATGTTATGCAATAGCGTGGCAATGCGAATAGCGTGGCGTTGGCGCTGGCCGCCTACGGAGAGGAAAGCCATGCCAGCCATAAACAGCCTTGCGCTTGTGAACGGCGCGCAACTTGTTTTGGGGGTTTCAGCCGCTGTGGCGTCATCACGGCAACCTGGATTTCAAATAGCCACAACTGTGGCTGTGGTTTCCACATTAAATTCTGATTGGCTGTAGCCTACTACGTCACTCGGCGCACAAACATGGCGGACAGTGCATCTTCAATCGGTTTGTCACCGAGCACAGCTGTGTTCAGTTTTGTAGTTAGTAGACACACCGAGCGCAACGACTGTGATGTGCACATGTGTGTTTCGCGCGCTGGGCCCAGTTAAGAGCTTAACACCTGTAGGTCAGGGGCAGAAAATCAGACAAACAAGACATGACTGCCTGATAAGTGACCTGACGGATTCCTCTTTGTATGCGAAAGATGTTAAAACTCATGTTTCTGAACGTGTTTCAGTAGTATGCCAGCCAGCCATCTTTTCGAAGGTCTGGCAGCAAAACGTCGCGTCTATCAATGAGAGCAATGGAGAAATAACCGTTACACCAACAAACCCGGCTAATATTTTCAAAGTCGTGTACCAAGTTAACCCCAAGGAGACGGCCACCTTCACAAGAGTGACCTACAGAGTGCTTGGGACCGCTCCAAAGAAAATACGGGCTACCGTCTTGAATCACCCGGATAGCACTGTGAGAATCGTTTACAATCTACTGAGTATAAGACTGCACTAAC
Organism: Batillaria attramentaria; assembly: GCA_018292915.2. NCBI lineage: Eukaryota > Metazoa > Mollusca > Gastropoda > Batillariidae > Batillaria > Batillaria attramentaria. The sequence continues at coordinate 203,934 of JACVVK020000108.1, read as the reverse complement.
AACAGCAACAACCCACAACACACACACACACACACACACACACACACACACACACACACACACACACACACACACACACACACACACCTTTCTGCGCAAAACAGCCTCTGCGACTCCAGTGATAAAGTGTGCAAAAATTGTTAAGTGTTTCAGTGAATGAGCGTGTTCCCGAGGTCGAGGTGCCTTTTGTAGGGTTCAGTACTCGTGGCTTCACGTCAGTTAAGGGAAATTGCATGAGACCCAACCCCCCCCCCCGCCTACCCCCCCCCCCCCCCCACACCTCCCCCCCCCAAAAAAAAAACAACAACAACAAAACAACCCAAACAAAAAAAACAAAAACAAAACCCAACCAACAAATTATAGTAACACTAGATGTACTAACACTATACATTCAAAACTTTGGAGTGGTTCCTTCAGAACCCTCCCGTATACATGTACTATGATTACTTTGATATGAACTGGATGTAAGGATTATCCGAGTTGTCTTTAGCGTGTTTCCATTCGGTTTGGTTTCAGAATAACGGGACCGTTTTTGACACAACCTTCACCGTGGGTCAGGACGAGGTCGGAGAGTTTTCTCCCCCTGCGATTGGCAACAGGGTGCGGTTTGCAATCTTTCCTACAACCGGAACTACAGCCATACAGTTTGTTATTGTCAGCATAGAGGCCTGCCTCGGTAGTAAGTGTAACACAACAACAGCAGCAGCTGCTGCAGCGACAACAACAGCAAAAAAACACAACAACACAGGCATTATGAAAAGACTCGTCCGAAAGCCCGCAGACTAGTGAAAATACCGTCGGACTAGTTAAATTGTTTTACCACTGGCCCGCCGGACTAGTTGAGATTACGAGGCAAAGCTTGCTCTATTTTCACAGAGCTGAATGCACAAGGTACTGTCAGCGAGCCTCCCTCTCTCTTCTCTATCGGGAAAAAAAAAATTCCCAGTAGTACGCTTTCCGCGAACGGTGCAAATCTCCCCTCGCTACGGTCCTGGCAAGACAGCGAATTAATTTTGTGTGGCCCACCCCCTACTGTGCACGTGTGACCGCGGACAAAGACAGGGCAATTAGCGCATCGCCCCCGAAGCTCCACTGCAGCTCTGCGGGTAGTTATCACCTCATCCGAAAGTTCCGACGTCCTTTACACCTGTCAAATCACTGACCATTGTTTTCACAAGACACCCTATCACGCGTATGTCGGTGCGTGTGAACGTGTTTCTTTGTGTGCCGGTGTGTGTGATCGAATTAAGGCGGATATTTGATAGGTATCGCGTGGGTACTAATCCGTACTAATCCGGCCCCCTTGTTTTCGTGTTTGACAATAAAGAAAACGGAAACTGCGAATTCAGCCGGACTAAACTCAGCGATTTGACAATAAGCAAATCTGCAACGCCGGGATGTCTCGGGGTGTGTGTGTGTGTGTGTGTGTGTGTGTGTGTGTGTGTGTGTGTGTGTGTGTGTGATTGCCATGGTGACGGTGAGAGAAAGGGAGAGACTGTGATGCCGCTGCAATTCAACCGGACTAAACTCAGTGATTTGAATGACAGCACATCGGCAACGCCGTGATGTCAGTGTACGTCGTTCGGACACGTTATCCTTCGCGCAAATTCAAGTTAGGTAAAGTCACACAATCTTGACTGCTGAAAGACTCCACAGAAACACCAGACTCTGCTACTGAGTCACATTTATGCTTGTACCAATTATCATTTATTATGCCATGATCTCTACGGTTGACATGCGCTCCCGGGGACTCGGAGTGGTCCGGACACCACCGTGAGTGTCTGTGACTTGAGCGACCAACTCAGTTGCCGTGAGGCTCTACTGTAGAACAAAAATCTGTTTCAGAGATGTAAATCAGTGTCATGGCTTATCTGAAGTTGAGAATAGTCTGAATGATGCATGAGTGACCTCAAGCATTGCCATTGTGGGGAACATGCTCTTTCAAGGGTTGTGTGAAATTGAATGAAGACCACAAAAACAAAGTTGTTTGATGGTCTGATAAAACAAAACAAAAAAAGCATATCTTTTCTGAAACTGATTTTTCATCCCAGATTATGCGCAATTTTGCAGTCAGAATGCACCAGATTGCACAGATTTTAATCTAGATTTAAAAAAATTTCCCTGGGGAGCATGCCCCCGGATCCCCTTAGGTAGGGCGCCTTTGGCGCTACGCAGACGTGGCTTCGCCACTCCTCTCAAAATTTTCCTCTTTTTTTTTTATCCTGGATCATTTCTACCCCCGATAACAGTGTTGTGAATCTTTTCTTTCAATTTACAAATAGGTCTATATTTGACAAAATGCATTTTTGGACTAGTGGAAATGGTTTCGGGCTAGTTGGTTTTACATCTTACTAGCCCGAAGGACTAGCAAGATTTTTCAGCTTTCATAACCCCTGCAACAACAACAACAACAACAATCTGTTTCTTGGTTTAAACAGGTTTATTGCAATACTGACAAGTCGTTCCACTAAACAGATAGTCAGCATAAACAAGCGGCACCCGCTTATGTTAATGCTCAGTGGGGAAAAAGTACATATTGACAGCATTGAAATGGCAGACTAGACTGGTAAGTAATTATGATAGATTAAAACTACAGGAGAGAGAGAGAGAGAGAGAGAGAGAGAGAGAGAGAGAGAGAGAGAGAGATTCGTTGTGAGTCAAGAACGAAAAAAAAACCAAACAACAACAACAACAACAACAACAAAAAACAACCTTCACTCGGTTGCGCTAGACTCTGTCAAGGAGGAAACATGCAACTACTAACAAAATCTGTTTCTTCATCATCATTATCACGGTAAATGATAATTATCATGATAGTGATAACCCGCGCAGGGGGGCAGAGAGGTGGGTGGGGGGGGGGGGGGTTGGACTGACTGGTTCGCAAGACGGTTAAGGTAGTTAAGTTAGTTAAGTTAGCTAAGTTGGTGAAGTTAGTACATAAAATCGTAAACATTGTTCACCCACTCGTTGAGTGCGTCTGTGAGCGTGTATGCATGTGTATGAAATGATGATGGTGATGATCTCTGTATTCTGTCGTAAGTATCATGTATCATGTTTTACAACAACAACAACAACAATGTATATATATAACCACAAAACAACAACAACAACAACAAAAACAACAACAACAACAATCATCATCGCCATAATCATCACGATTATTATGATGATCTCTGGTCATAAGCCACAGTTTTGTATGTAACAGCAACATCAACAACAACCATTATCATCGTCGTCATCATCATCATCATCATCATCAGCAGCAGCAGCAGCAGCACTGAGTAGCACCATCAGCATGATGATGGTGACGGCTGGAATATTTTCTGTGACATGTTTGTATGTACGTCTTTTTCGCAGTGTATCCTTCAGGTGAGTATTGGCATTTGTTCCAGGAACTATTGTGGTTCGTTTGACATTATACACAACATATTCCTGCTTTCCAGTTGCAGAGCCAACAACGACGAGGACCACTACTTCAACCACCACCACTACCGCCTCCACCACCAGCCCCATCAGCACCAGCAGCACCAGTAATTAATTTTGTTTGTAGAAATAAAACTGCAAATTGTATTGGTGCGACGAGATTGGTTGTATAAACAGCACACACACACACACACACACACACACACACACACACACACACACACACACACACACACACACACACACACACACACACCATATCCTGCCTTTTTGTGGTGCTGGTGTTTGTGTTGCTAAATGCTAACTACCCAGTCAGCTAATCGACAGATCGTCGATTTGAAACTCACCTAAAGCTCTATTACGTTCCGGTGAGCATTTTACTTCCTCTGTGTGAAAACTTCAGTCATGATTCATGAAAGTCTCTACAATACTGCAATAGACGAGAGAGAGAGAGAGAGAGAGAGGATATCCACGCTAAGAGCTGCGGCACACGCTGAGAGCCTGCGAAGACTTCGCACGCTCGGCAGTCGGCTTTTCTGTTCCCACGCTACCAGCGGACTGCGCTGCCGGCCTGGCGCTGGACAATACACACAGAGCAATAGTCAGCGCTGAATGATTGACCGGCATGGCGAGGAAAATTACACAGTCCTATTCAGCGGCGATCCGACGGCGTGCCGCGTCAGTGCCCCTGGCGAGCCGATCGAATTGGCTGGGAGTGCATTTCACCGCTGGTTGGCGAGCAAAATCGCCACGTGTACCGCAGCTCTAAAAGGGTTCTCACACGCTGCGATCTGCAGGCCTACCAGCCGTGCAATGCCCTCAGAGCGAATTAAATCCGCTTGTGGCTGGCACTCCGCCGCAGTGACGCCACTGAGTGAATAGAGCACGGTCCTCTTTCCATGTCGCACGCGACATTCGCCGCACTCTCGTTCAATGTCACGTGGTGCAGTCCCTTCAGATCTATGGAGAAAATTTATGGCCGCCAACCGAGGGTACGTGGGTGGGTGTTTGGGGGGTTTAACGTCCTTTTCCACCACATACGGGTGATTTCAAAGACGGGGCAACGATGAAAAAGCCAGCACAAACATTTGGTCCCAGCGGGGATCCGAGCATTAGAAGTCCAACGCTCTACCATTCGTCCACCCCGGCTCCCCTGGCCGCCAACTGAAGTCGCACTGGCATCTCGCGAGAGCTACTGCCAAATATGGGCAGTGCCTCAGTTTTTTTACGCGCAGTTCACTAGTTCAGTCGCGCTGGTAGCATGTGAACGGATAATCCTCTCAACGAGCGTGCGGGCCCACAGCTGGCGCTCTCCGTGCGAAAAGGCCTTAATGTCAGTTCGCTCTGTTTGCGTGGCTTGCGCGGCTTTAAGCCCTAAAAACTCACTCACTCACACTCTGTTTGCAGCACCAGGTGAAGGCGACGCGCTGACAGCATGGCTGACGAATGCGCCATCGTCGAAACCCAACGTGTTGCTTATGATATCGGATGACCTCCGACCTTGGCTTGGTTGCTATGGAGTAGATTTTATGGTGACGCCCAACCTCGACCTGCTGGCCAGCAAAAGTGTCCGCTTCGATTTGGCTTATGTGCAGGTGTACTCTCTCTCTCTCTCACACACACACACGCACGCACGCACGCACACTGACCCACAACTGACCCACAACTGTCTATCACTTATAGCAGCGGCCACAGGATTTCCATAAAATATGCAGATGAATTGAGATTTTCTAAGCCATTTCCTTATGCAATATTTCTGATGAGACAACAGCTGTTGTTTTCATTCCCTGTTTCCCCACAGAGCCGTTAAACAGCTCTGGTTGTACCAGGGGGCGGCTTTTGGCTACAGTTTTCTTCTCAGTCACTTCCCTCAAACTACAGGGGAGCTGGGCTGGCCGAATGGTAGAGCGTTGGACTGCCAGTGCTCGGGGCGTGAGTTCGAATCCCGGTTGGGGCCAAATAATTATTTGTGCTGGCTTTTTCATCGTTGCCCCGTCTTTGGTATCACCCGTATGTGGTGTAAAAGGACGTTAAACTCCCTAACACCCCCCCCCCACCCCCCACCCACCCCTCAAACTACAGCTACGCCCCCCCCCCCCCCAAAAAAAAAAAAAAAAGAAGAAGCAAAAACAAAAACAAAAAACACCCCAGACAAACAAAACGACAACAACAACAAAAACAACAACAACAAAACAAATAAAGAAACAAAAAACCCAGCCTGTAACAGGTTATTGTTTCTCTAGGAATATTTTGAGAAAGAATATTCATAAAAATATTGGACGGAAACGTGTGCCCCCTTATTTCTGTGCACGGTAACCTTACCGGGTTGGGCGGTGGCACGCTGGAGAGACGATACGTAAATGTTGGCTGCCACCCGGTGCTCCCCCCCCCCCCCCCCCACCACACACTCACACACCTCCCCGTTACCTGTTACTGAGACGCTCCATAACTGAGGAAACGTACAGACGAATGCTGACTATTGATTATCCTGTGCCGTATGTCGTAGGTGCAATAGACGACTCCACTCCTGTAAATCCACAGGGGCAAGCTGCCAGAATTCAGCCAGTCGCGTGCCGCGGCATAATGAGCACAACACATGCCATTGACTGCTAAACGTTCTTGCCAGACACTACAAAGAGGGAAGCCCATTTATTTTCATTATGACTGAAACGTGAAAAACAAGCATTAAGTCCATTGACGTCATTTGAAGGAAAAGACCATTACGTCAGCCTCATCTTGAAATCACCCCTTTGTTCGAAAATGACGTCGTGGACTTACTTTCTTTTATCAATATACGGCAAAGGAAAGGGGCTAGACTTTGGCCTCACGGCTTGGCGAGTGGAGTCGTCTGTTGCAAAGAGCTATATTGAAGAGTGCAACTGCACCCACACTTTCATTTCAAAACCCTGTCGATTTTCCCCGCGCCGGGGTTCTGTAAGACTTCACGACTTCGTCAAAAAGAAATAAGAAAAGTGCTTACCAAAACGTGATTCTGATGGTACACAAACACGCGCACATAAACGAACTTGTCATCCATAGCGACCTTTTCCTGTGATTCCTTCGGTGAAGTGACCCCATGGGCTCGCCTTCGCGCGGCGGGGCTGGTTTCGCCAAGCTTGCTTTTTGCTCTTTCTTTACTCTTATTTCTGCCTCCCTCGGTCCATTCACCTGTCTTTTGCTCTCCTCCGGGGGCAGGTCAGTAAGCGGGTGTCTGCCGACCCTTGGTCCAGTGAGACATCTGAGGGTCAATTCTGAAGGCCGACTTCACTGGATTCCCCCCACCTGGTCTTCACCCTGGCGGGTTTGTTCGCAGCGCCCTTCTGGTGCTGCTGAACACCTGTCATGTTGAAGAACTTCACAACGCACCCCTCTCTGGTGCGTTGTTTTCCCAAACCGCCTCACGGCGGGGAGGTTCCGTGTTGGAGCGGTCTATTCTCCAACTGCATCCCAGGCATGCTGTCTTCATTTGCAACTAAGGAATTTTCCTTCCTACCTCTCTGTCTATCCCTAACCAGCCCATTCGCCTGTCTCTTTCTCTTTAAAACCTCCCGAATTTAGCCGCTCTGTCCTTCCTCTGATCTCTCAGCTGATTCCTAAGTTCGGCCCTTTCATCTATATTTCTTCTTTTTAACCTCTCACTCAAGTCTGCACTACCAGTGGTTAGGAATAAGTGATGTTGGGCATATGCTGCGAACTAGGAGATGATAAGTTGCAATATTTGCTGTATATGCGCTTTGTATTTATCTTTGTTTTACCCAATTGTAATTGTTATTTGTTTTCTACGCTTTTTTGTAACCGGGAGTTCGATAACTTAGCATGAAGGTGCAGCGTCTCCTGCATGTCCTAGGTTTATATTGCCCCGTAGACCAGTTTGCATCCTTTGTCCAACGTTACATTTTTGTTTTTTTCATGTAGTGCAGGCACACTCGGCCGCGAATTAGTCTTTGTGGCTTGCGCGGCTTTAGGCCATAAAAACTCCCTCACTCACTCACTCTTCCGTGAAGTAAGTGTCGCTGAGTTGGTATAGTTCGCCCGTTAGGGGGTGCAAATGTATATCAGTCATGCGCAGGAGGGGCAAATAAACTCCAGTCGTCCACTAACGGGGGCGACTGTATCTCCGCAACGCGGGAGGGGGTGCAAATGTACTCCGGGGTCTGGCGAGGAGACGTCACGTGGCCGCTGACTTCGTTCTACGGCTTTACTTTATCAACGGAATTGACTGGTATACATTTGCACCCCCTAACGGGCGAACTACACCAACTGAGCGTGTGTCCGTATTGTGCTAATACTTATAAGTCATGTGACACAGAGCTCGACATCACATGACAATCAGAAACTGTTTGCTGCCAGAAGGTTCTTCGTTCAGAAATAGAAAGAACAGAGATACAACCTTCTTAGTCGAACCATCGATGAACAAGTACACTGTATTACTACTCGCCGGCTAACAACAGGTTGACTAGGAATCATAGCCAAAAATAAACATCGTATAATGTTAATCTTAAAATGCTGAGAAAACTGGACGCGGGTCTGCTGGGAGAAAGTATTCAAAATGGCATAATATGGACCGGGATACCCGGGTGCGAATCCCAGCCGAGGCAAGCGGGATTTTTTTCTACCTAGGTCGGCTCCTACCTAGAGCGGGTGTGCTATGGGCCCAATGGGGAGGCTGTTGCCACACAGCCGAGATTCACCCACTTCACGAGTGCGACTTTGGGGGTGCTTCCCTGGGTATGACACGTCTTATGATGTGACGTGGATGATTACACGGCCGGCACCTCAGGTGCCGCAGTTCCCGGCCTTGGTGAACGCCGGGATATTTATGACAGGAAGCGGGGAATGCGGCCCTGTCCCGCAGTCCCAAACCACACGGACCTCCATCATCTTAAAATCATCCTCATCTCCATCCTCATGCATAATAAAAATTGCCTCAGCTTTCGAGCCCTCCGTGGATTCCACCCATGACCTGGGAGGAATACCACTGGAGCTGGCAAAAAGAGTTGGGGCAGCAAAAAAAAAAAAAAGAAAAAAGAAAAAAAAGGCATTATATTTTTGCCAAGCGAAATGAATTAAGCTTAGTATTATGTTGCCAGAATGGCATGTACTTACGGCTTGGTGTGCTCTTGTCAGCCTGCCGCGCACTTATTACCGCTGCGTTGGTAAAATTCGCCTCCTTGTGCCATTTCCACCTGCTGTAAATGCACTACGACCGTCTAAACAACATAGCGATTGCACCAATACCACAAGGTAACCCCAACCCTAAATCTAAACCTAACCCTAAACCGATCTAAGCAGGCGAACTCTACTGAATGAACATCATTAGCTTGCTTTACGTCCTATGGCTTTTAGCCCTTAAGGACAAGTTGTTCCTGGCATGTGTCTTTGGGTGCTTGGCTGGGCGAGTGTCTTTGGGGTAGGTACGGGCTGTTAACTTTGCTTTGGGCAACGTCAGAGGTTCACAGCTTAGGTCTCAGTACTAAAATGAGCGTGGCTGCGTTGGTGTATATAGTTCGCCCAACACGGCCCCGGGGTGCGAACAATACTAACTGAGCCGCCTTATTACTCGGTGTGTTTTCTGTCAGCACGCCATCTGCGGCCCGAGCCGTGCGTCCTTCATGACCGGGCGAAGATCTGACACTACTCGCGTCATGAATCTCAAGGACTATTGGAGAACGGTCGGTGGTAACTTCACTACGGTCTCCCAGTACTTCAAGGACAACGGGTATCTGGCTGAGGGACTTGGAAAAATCTATCACATCGGTACGACATGATCAAGCTAAAACTTGACTACTGCAACTCTCTTCTTTCTGGTTGTCCAAGATACATTTTTAACAAGCTTCAGAAAGTCCAAAACAGTCCAAAACAGTGCTGCCCGTCTTGCGATGAAAGCAAAAAAAAAAAAAAAAAAAAATCCGATCACATCTCCCCAATCCTTAATTCCCTCCACTGGCTACCCGTGGAGTCCCGCATTAAGTATAAGGTAATGTGTCTGTGTCACAACTCCCTCATGAAGAGCGGCCCCGCATATCTTGCTGATTTACTGACCACGTACAAACCATCAAGTAACTCAGATCCTCTGCCGACAATCGGATCCTCCGCGTTCCAAATGTCAGAACCAAGTCATATGGAGAGCGATCGTTTCTGTACCAAGGACCAGCCCTTTGGAACACACTTCCTCACAACATCAGACACACAGACTCAGTCCTCAGCTTTAAAACGTCCATTAAGACACACCTGTTTTTATCACAACAACAATGATGAGTGAATAGCAGACACTCTGTGTGTGTGTGTGTGTGTGTGTGTGTGTGTGTGTGTGTGTGTGTGTGTGTGTGTGTTCTTTTAGCTATTTCAGTGCTTTTATTATCATTTCTAGTAGCTTTTAGTTTCTTTTAGTTATTTTACCTCCTCTGTAAGCGCTTAGAGCTCACAGAGAATAAGCGCAAATAAATATTCATTATTATTATTATTACTATTATTAGGCCTATTATTATCATGGGTTAACCTTTACACCGCTCAGCGGACCTCAATCCTTTGTGTGTGCTATATAGCCGCTGTCATGTCCGGCGCTTGATAGATTAAGAGCCCGAGTCCACTATATGATAAGACTTGTTAAAAAGAACAAGCCACTGCACACCAGTAGTAGCCACTTCAAGCCACTATTACGGAACGCGTGGGCTTTCCCAAGGCCGCTGCAGACTGCACAATAGTGGCTTGCAGTGGCTCCTAGTGATGGAAAAGGACGGTTAAACTCCCAAACACCCAACCCACCCCCTGGATTTCACTGATTCAGTTTCGCATGAACAGGCGTCCAGTTGAGTTCTTTTCGCTTTGTGTTCCCCCAAGACAGCGTGATATGTTTGTAATATCAAGACTTAGCCACACTCTTTGTAAATTCTTGACGTTTTCTTCACCGTTCGAGAATAGGATCCCCATTTCTGAATCACTTTCTCATATGTGTGGTTCACAGACGCACGAACACAACAATTATTGCGACTGATGTGAGTGTAAGGGTGAATGAGTGGTTTATCTGTGCACGGTGGCCACATTAAAGGGCAAGGCAAGTCAAGTGCAATGTTGGGTTGAGGGGATAGATAGTGATGTTCTAGACGGCTGCAGCCCAAAAGATTTGAACACGAAAACACCATTCAGCATTTATCACACCAAACGGCAGCCGAAATGCGATGCCATGGAGGCTGCCATGTTGATCCTAGGAGTGACGTCACTCCACCACTCAGCAGCAGGCGAGATTCTGACACTGTGCGTGCAGGTGTGCCTGCTACACGTTTTAGGCGTGCTATTTCTGGCTCGTATACACACTTTGCTTATTTCCTGAAAGCTAGAATGGATTTTGGGATAGTTCCCCTATAATTTCGAGCCAGAATATTCTGAGGAAGAGCTCAGTAAGGGGTCAGGCAGAAAACAGTGGGGACGATGGGGAAGAGCCGATTGATGAGAACGAGTGCAATTGTGGGAGATGCGTGTTTGGCAAGTGAAGCAGCAACATCGTTCGCAAAAGCGCCAGTGAAACAATCCGGGGGTAAAATGATCTCCACAAACGAGGTCTCGATTGTTCCAGGCGTATTCCTGCACTCGGCGGGGCAAGCGAGCCGTTCTTCAAGGTCTCCAACCATTTCGCACACAACTTCCGTTTTTCCTTTGATTTGTTTAGATTCGGAAATTCAAAAAAGCTTTTGTGGCTTTATTCTGCATTCTTTCACGTGCCCTGTTTGTTGAAACAACCAAACGCTTTGCACTGTGGCATCTCGAACACAAAATAATACTCTGGAACTACCCGCTCAAAGCGGGCACTGCCGACAGTGGTGGTGGAGTGACGTCACCGTCAGCACCTTTCCCGTCTCATTCGCGAAAGAGTGCGACAACATGGCACAGCCCAGGAACCGAAAGCAGAGGGTGTTTTCGGCGCATTTTTGGGTAAATGGTACTTTGTTCACGAAAACTTTTGCTTTCTAACAGCTTTGGACCTCAATATCTGTCATTTAAACCCAACAGTGCTCTTGACTTGCCGTACCCTTTAAGTTTGTTTTGGTGAGGGCTTTGTTTCTTCCCGACGGGCACATGTTTCTTTACATTTCGAGAATTGGAGAGTGGAATATACATGCTACTGGATCTAATGGTTACAGGATCTAGCGGGGGTGGCACTGAGGACTATCCGTACAGTTGGTCAACGCCGCTAAACAGGATGTACCCCACGCTGATAATCCCTGATGTGAGTTCTAATCAACAAGGACATCTCTTTACATGGCGCCTGTGAACACCCCCACAGTGATTTGGTCAGTGATTCTGCCGAATGGTAGAGCTTTGGACTTTGAATGCTGGGGCCAAATATTTGTGCTGGCCTTTTTCTCGTTGCCCCGTCTTTGATATCACCCTATCACCTACACGTGGGGAAAAACACCCCAACCCTTTCAGGCCTCAGCTCGATGAATCAACTCCCCCAAAACACACAGAATCCAATGCACGTTTCAAACGTTTTCTTAAAACCCATCTGTTAAGAACAGGTTGCAACTGATTTAGTCCATCTGCTGCTTTTCCGCGTCTTCACGCGCAGTCGTATGTTGAGTATGTGTATTGCCTGTAAGTTTTTGTGGTCTTTTTTTTGTTTTAAATGAGCACTCTGCATTTGATTGCTGGTTTGTGACATTCGGTCTTGCGTACGTGTTTGAATATCATCGTGCTTTATATACTGCCTGTGTGTACATGTTTTAATTATGTAGGGCGCGTAGAGCCTGCGCAGTGCAATATGGGTGCCCTACGTTATCAGTATTTATTGGCTTACATGTAGAGCACGTGTAGACATCTTTTTCACAAAAAAAAATGCGTTTGTGGTTGAGGCTGTCTATTGCTTCCACGTTTCGTCACTATGAAACTGACGCAGCAAGCTAGTACAGCGCCTGCCTGCATGGAGACAACTTTGACCTTTCACTAACGGTTATCGAAAGCCAAGTTGACAATATCAAGAATCGAGACGATTGGACGAAGCGACGAGACGTGTGTGTGTGTGTGTGTGTGTGTGTGTGTGTGTGTGTGTGTGTGTGTGTGGTATGCATATTGCCTCGTATTCATTCTTGCCTGTTTCAAAAATACATTAAGTTCCAGCACCGTGGGATTGTGTCAGTTTTGCCATACCTTCTTGTGTTTTCTATTGAGACCTGTACCCTGTGTATTAAACTGTTTTCGTGAAGAGGCCTTTACGATGTTTCGCACGACTTACTGTAAATATTATTCCTTTCTGTGGTAAAGAAACAATCACAAACCGTTCGGCCTGTGGAGGAGGTAGGAGGCGTTCTTCAAGACACTCGTATCTCTGACGCCGCGGTGACCAAACTCCAAGAGTACGCTCAGGACCCACAGCAGCCTTTCTTCCTCGCCGTCGGCTTCAAGAAACCTCACCTGCCTTTCTTGTTCCCCGAACAATACATGGGTATTCAAGCCGATGTTTTATGGCTAGGGAGGAGAGTGTGTGGAAATCAGACTGTTGTGACTGCTGGTTGACAGGTTGTCAAATTATGTATAGAAACGTTTTTTTTTTTTATTATTATTATTTTTTTTTAGCGTAATACTAGTTCACTATAATAATAAAAATGAGTATTGTACAGGCGCTTTACCCAGTTTCGTGAATCGGCTCAAAGCGCCGCGAACTGAACCCAACACGCACGCTCACGTGAATCACACGCATTCTCTCACACACTGGACATAAACAATTACAATCACGTGGTGCGAAGGGTCAGCTCAGCTGTTTAAATTTGGGAATTTAGAATTGCATTTATTTTTCAAATTTGGAGGGCGGGACATTTCCAAAGCAAAGTTGCAAACTTCTGAAGCGGCGTTTTTCTCAAGTTTGTTCTCGTTCTCTGGGAAAATGTGATTTGGGTATTCAAGGATTGCCTGCCAGAACGTTCTGCCTTTTTTGTTTCTGTCTGTATCGATAGCTGGGAACCCTTGATTTTGCTGGACAAAGCTGCCGTGTAATGGCAAAACAAACAGTATATCCATGACGCCATTTTACTTGACAAAGCTGCTGTGTTATGGCAAAACAAACAGTATATTCATGACGCCATTTTACTTGACAAAGCTGCTGTGTAATGGCAAAACAAACAGTATATCCATGACGCCATTTTACTTGACAAAGCTGCTGTGTAATGGCAAAACAAACAGTATATCCATGACGCCATTTTACTTGACAAAGCTGCTGTGTAATGGCAAAACAAACAGTATATCCATGACGCCATTTTGTGGGAAAAAAACAACATTACACATATCTACGAATTACTGTAACTTTGCCAAAAAAAAAACGTTAAGAAAAAAGCTGTTATACCATTGAAAAGAGCATTTTATTTCATTTTTCCTTCAATTGATATCTATTTCTCAAATTATCCAGAAAGTGAATTACGACTCACGTCGTGGTGTACGGTCACAAATGGGAAACAACAGGAGTCTGGACATTTTCACTCCCATTCGTGCTCACGAACGTTCACGAACTCAATCACTGTATGACAAACAAACAATCAAACTAACCAACAAAGAAAAAAGAAGAAGAACAAACCCTGACTGAAGCATTGCAATGGCCTTGTGGTTGATGGACTGCTTGAGTAAAGTTAACTGTAAACAAACGGTTCTTCCAGGTTTTTAAAGCGGTCTGCATTGTAAAAATTACGTAATCGTGAAAAGGACTAACGGTATTAATTATCGACTTTTCAGGTGCTAGAAAGCGCGTTTATTCGTGCTTGTGGAAGGACCTGCAAGACAGCTTGTTCAATGACTTCTTGACATTTTTCAGACCTGTACCCAGAGTCGGTGGACATCCCGCTGGCCGAACACAGAGATGTCAACACCAACCTGCCTCCAGTGGTCTGGACTGATTTTGGAGAGTTGCGTACCTACGACGACATCGCTGCCCTAAATTTGAGTGCGGCAAACAACTATAGGATTAATGATACGAAACAGGTCAGAATACAGACTTGCAACTGCTCCTTCAGGCCGAAGGACACAAATACACGTGCACAGGATCTCAAAATGCCTGTATATTCCATATTAGCTTCAGGCATTATAGTCACTCCTAAAATTGCTTCAAACTAGAAACAATTATTACCGTGAACAGACCATTCAAAGGCACGCACCTGACAAGAGTTTAAAAAAAAATTGGATGTCTCTTTTCCGCTCAGGCTTTACTGGAGTAATGAACGTCTACTTTCTCTTCAGGCCAGAAAGTCACTTCACACAAATCCGCTTGCCTCACTAGTTTCACTGGCAGCTTGCCTCTTTTTGCGACCGCCTGCCATGCACCTTGACCTACATAACACAAAAATCACGCTTTTTCATGACAGCAAAAATCACTACAGACTAGCACACTCGCCAAACAGGGTACATCAAATAAACACCAAAGACGACCCCACGGTCAACTTGTGTTCTTACGCCTTCAGGAATTTTATGATCAGTTACATGTGCCGGATCTTCCTATTATTTAAGTCATCGGGTATGACTATGGAATATGAGTTGGTGTCTGTTAAAATGCATAATACATAATGCTTGCATAATGTCTACAGTATGAACTACGTCGTGGTTACGCTGCCGCTACAAGTTACGTGGATGCCATGGTTGGCAAAGTTCTGCAAGCACTCACCGACAACGGACAGGACGATAACACCATCGTCGTATTCTGCAGCGATCACGGTAGGCGACTGAATTTTTTTTTTTTTTTTTTTTACTACTTTATTATCCCTTTCGGGAAATTAAGGCTGCTCTTCCCCGAGGAAGCGCGTCGCCGCGGTGCAGCGCCACCCAATACCTATCATATATTTTTTACAATTTTGCTGAGGGAGGAAAGCTGGATAACCCGGAGAGAAACCCCCGATGAGCAGCCCGGTAGCCAGGAAAAACCGGTATCACGTATCACAAGCTCGACATGGGATCGAACCCACGCTTCATCGCCATGACCTTGGTGACGACCGTTCAGTAGCGCAGCGGTTAAAGCCGACGCGCCACCTATTAGACCACCGCTCATCCCCTTATCAGAACGATTGTGGAACTACGGTTTACCTTGAATACGTTAGTGTAAGCAACCCTTAACTTGTTCTCAGCCCAGCAGGAGTGATGTCGGATGACTAGACAGAACTGTGTGTGTGTGTGTGTGTGTGTGTGTGTGTGTGTGTGTGTGTGTGTGTGTGTGTGTGTGTGTGTGTGTGTGTGCCACATTTGCTGTGTGTTTTATTGTTCTCTCTAGCATTAGTTTCGTGCCATTTTATTTTTTCCCCTTTTATTTGATTTTCTTAACTTTGTAAGCGCTTAGAGCTCGATGAGGATAAGGGCTATATAAATATCCATTAAATTATTATTATTATTATTATTACGGGGAGACGGGACAGCCTAATGGTAGAGCGCTGGACTCTCACTGCTCGGGTCGTGAGTTCCAATCTCGGTTAGGGCCAAATATTTGTGCTGGCCTATTTCGTCGTTGGCCCGTCTTTGATACGTGTATCACCCTGACGTGGTGGAAAAAAGGACGTTAAACTCCAAAACTCCCACCCATCCACCCCTACTATTAATATTACCTCCTGTTGTGTGCAGGCTTCCAACTGGGTGAGGACGGCCAGTGGACGAAACACAACAACTACGAAACATCCGTCAGGATCCCATTCCTGGTGCGCGTGCCAGGAGTCACCGACAACAACGACGGGTTCCAGTCCATCGACCTCTTCAACTACACGGCGCAAGATTACGGCACCACGCCCTCCACAAAGCGGCCTGTAGAGCTGGTGGATCTGTTCCCCACGCTGGCGGAGCTGGCGGGGCTGAATGTTCCCGCCATGTGCCCACTGAACTCGTCCAACGTAGAGACGTGTGTGGAGGGTGCCAGTCTCGTACCGCTCATCAGGTATAGAATGCTGGGGGAGAGAGAGAGAGAGAGTGTGTGTGTGTGTGTGTGGGGGGGGGGGGGGGAGTTGTGGGTGTTTGGGGGGGTCTAACGTCCTTTTCCACCACATTCGGGTGGTATCAAAGACGGGGCGACGATGAAAAAGCCAGCATAAATATTTGGCCCCGGCCGTGATTCGAACTCACGCACTGGAAGTCCAACGCTCTACCATTCGGCCACCCCGGCTCCCCTATAGAATCCTGGAAAGTTGATTTTTTTTTTTACTTCGGTAGGTAGGCGTTACAAGCTGTGTTTTTTCCATCGCAACTTTGCGGTGTTTGTTTGCCTGGGATTGGGTTATCATGTTTAGATGTTTAGAGAATTGCTCGGCACTTTGAGGTTTTCATAGTGTAAGGAACGGGGCTGTCGGTGGTCTAGTGGTTAAGAGACTTGTCACCAATGCGAGAGGTCAGGGGTTCAAGTCCCAGTCGGGGCAAAGAATTCTTCCTTCTCGTTCATTCGGGCCGATCGTCGGGGATTCTCTCCGGGTACTCCGGCTTCCTCTCCCTCAGCTTTGGAAATGTTCAGCCCACCAAATTTGGAAAAAAAAAAGTGCAATTCTAAATTTCGAAATTTAAATAGCTGAGCTGACCCTTCGCACCACGTGGTTGTAATGTGTTTATGTCCAGTGTGTGAGAGAATGCGTGTGATTCACGTGAGCGTGCGTGTTGGGTTCAGTTCGCGGCGCTTTGAGCCGACTGATGACATTGGGTAGAGCGCCTTTTCTATTATTATTATTATATTTTATTATTATCATTAACGTCTTGTGATATTGTGATAGTGCTGTGATCTATATATATAGACTCTTTGACCTCTGATGTTCAGTTTCTAACGTCTTGAAGGATATTTCTCATTTAAACCCAATAGACTTTTAAAATATATTTACATCTTGTTTTAACGTGGATTATATTTTTTAAAAATGTTTTATAGGACCTGGCAGAAAGGGACTCCCATTAGCCGCGAATTAGTCTTTGTTGCTTGCGCGGCGTTAAACTTTAACTAACTAACTAACTAACTAACTAACTGTGGTATTGTGATATCAGGGAGGCAGCACTCAACGGCAGTGTGGCGTGGAAGGACGTAGCGTTCAGTCAGTATCCCCGGAACTGGCCCAACTGGAGCTGGATGGGCTACACAATGCGGACCCGTCAGTTCCGGTACACCGAGTGGGTCTCCTTCAACTTCAGTGCGTTCCAGGTAACTTGCACGTGACAACCGGACCCGCTAGTAGAGTGGTTTAAGCACTTCGGACCATGGACGGGGAGACTCGGGTTCGAGTCCCAGCCGAGGCAAGCGGGATTTTTCCTACCTAGGTCGGCTCCCCCGGGCCTGGTTAATGCCGGGATATTTATTACTATGATAATTATTATTTATGAAGGAAGCGTGGAATGCGGCCGTGTCCTGCAGTCCCAAACCACACGCACCTCAATGGCATCCTCTTACCATCATCCTCATTTCCATCATCAAGCATAATAAAAATTGTCCCAGCTTTTGAGCCCTCTGGGGAGGAACACCACTGGAGCTGGCAAAGAGTTGGGGCAGCAAAAAACAACAACAACAAAAACAAACAAACAAAAACAAAAAAAGAAACAAAAACAACCAAAAAAAAAAAAAAAACCCAAACCCAAAAACTTTCACGTGACAATGGCAAGTCTGTCTCATGCCGATGATTTTCGTGACGTAGACCACCCCTTGAGCTCATGATTCTTGTAAAATCCCGTGTGTGTGTGTGTTAATGAAAAATAAAGGACTAGGGACACCAAAGGAAAAAATATGCCGCCGAGGATGATAATCTTTATTATCGTCAGAAATATCAAAACGGCTTCAACTTCTTCGAATTTCCCATCAGTAGTGCCGTCACGTGGGAAAAAAAAAATTATTATACAGCTATCCTGCACGAGGTTCATTTGCTTAGTCAATGGCGCGATTTGTCCCACGTGATCAAAGACCTCTCGAAGCAACACTGACGACCGCATGACGTCACAGTGGTAACCCTGACCTCTGTCCACGTAATCAAAAGACATGTCTGTAATGTGAAATGTCCGCAGGCCGACTGGAGCACAATAAACGTCAAAGAGTTGTACCTGCATGACGTCAACCTGGACGGTAACGACGTGGATGTGGAGGAGCACTTAAACCAGGTGGACAACCCGGACTACCGCGGCGTTGTGACTGACCTGGCTCAGAAACTCCGGGACAACTGGTTCGTCGCTCTGCAAGATTATCACAACCAGAAGTAGTTGAACTGACTTCACATATGCCTGGGAGAAACTCCCCGCATAGTGTCAACGCCATTAGTCTTGCGTACATAATGATTTGTCCATGGATGCAGGATACTTAGAACGGCAAAGTAATTATCTTACCCATGTATCACAAAGACTTTGACTACAGCGTGTCCAAAGACTCCAAAGTTCTCCAGAAAATATACAGTCTACCTGATACTGAGTTAACAGGTCATAAATCAAGGCCGCTAAAAAAAAATATAAAAAAACAGACATCAACAACAACAACAACAACGTCTGTTCAAATATAAAAATAAATCGTTGTTTACTGATCATCTGTTTCAAAATTTCGATTTGCACGTTTAAAAAACAACAACAACATTTTCCCTTCTTTCGAAGTATACGCACATCTCAGTGTTGAGAAAACATAACATATTCACCAGTGTCAGTTTCCATTCACAGAGAGAGAGAGAGAGAGAGAGAGGGCGTGTGTGTGTGTGTGTGTGTGTGTGTGTGTGTGTGTGTGTGTGTGTGTGTGTGTGTGATGAAACTTCATTAACTGAATGGTGAAAGTTCTGACAGGAAAAATTTCGTCAGTTCAAAAACTTGCCGTTGCTAATACTACAAAGAGAAGAATACAAAGCAAACAAACAAACAAACAAACAAACAAAAAACTTAATAAAAAAGACAAAAAAAATCAAACAACAAAACAGCAAAAATGAGCCCATATCTTGGGTACAGAAAAACGCATGTACAGGTACATATTGTGTAACACTCATCCACCCACCCATCCACCCCCCTCCAGCACTGCACTTACCGGCGTCTCACACACACACACACACACACACACACACACACACACACACACACACACACACACACACACACACACACGCGCGCGCGCGCGCGCGCGCGCTGTGCCCAACATTGTAGTTTGAGCTGCGACTGGAACTTATAGAGAGAGATGTTTATGGTTTAGTGTTTTTTTTTTTAACCACACAACAAAGACGGAACGCGAGGAACATGTGGCACAAATATAATTATGGCTCCCATCCAGAATTCAAATTCAAGAGAGAGAGAGAGAGAGATTTTATTGTTCGGCCTTAAACGTCCATTACAGTGGAAGTGAGTTGTCTTTACAAATAATGATATGGCGTAACAGGAAAAAATACAAAACAAAACAAAACACCAACAACACAGAATGATTATATAAGCCGGAGGTAACCACACACACACACACACACACACACACACACACACACACGAAATCAGCAGCCTGTGCATGACCATCTACGAGTAACTCACACATGGTCAAACCGGGAACATAACTAGTGTGTAGTACTCCGTGTTACAGGCACATAGCAGGCCGTGAGCCCACGGAAATCCAGACAGGCATTCAAAACATCCAGTAAACCACAAGCTGCACGTGGAGTTCGCTTCCCTCACGTATTGTCAGGGAGCTCAAATGAACGGAACAAGGGGATGTGGTCTAGTGGTTAAGGCATCCTGAGCGGATCGTGAGCTGCCTGGTTCGAGTCCCCGGTGGGCAGGAATATGGTGGGATTTTTTCCTTACAATATCCAGTAAAATCCATGTGAAGACTCGTTTACGGTGCCTGTCTGGCCCCTGTGTACACACGCACGCACATACATCAAGTGTGCACGCTGAAAATCCCACGTTCATCTTACGAAGAAGAGTACGCTGTGGCCGGTGTCGTGGTAAACAGAAATACTATCGCACGTACCAGAGTGAATAGCAAGGTGGAGGTCTGCACATAAAGTAGCGCCAAGTGGCAGCAGGCTTTCACTGCTTCGTCCTCCAGCCCTACGGCGCCGTGAGCATTTCAGCAGAGATGGATAAGTGCGCCGAGGAGAAGTCTACCATACCATACCATACCATACCATACGTATTTTGCTAGTTTCAGTTTAGTTTCTTTCCAGAAACCCCATCAGAGGGTACAGGCATATAATTATATGTATATGGCCATAGGTGGTCTGTACACTAGTCAGCAACAGCAACAAACCATTCACATTGACGCATATAACTTCTGTCTCCGCATCCACATTTATACAGAACACAGTAGAAAATCAAATAAATTTAATTTAAGATGCATCCTTGTCTTGTTACACTAGCACATACATGCTTGTGCCTATTCGCTCACATCTATTTTAAACAAAATCGTAGAGAATCAAATAAAGAAACACACATTCATTCTGTATCTAGTGCACTGAATCAGTCCCGCATAATTATATTCTTACTCACGCGCACATTCCACACACACACACACACACACACACACACACACACAGAGAAAAAAAAAAAAAAAAACTACTC
Source organism: Batillaria attramentaria (assembly GCA_018292915.2). NCBI lineage: Eukaryota > Metazoa > Mollusca > Gastropoda > Batillariidae > Batillaria > Batillaria attramentaria. Next base: position 183,027 of record JACVVK020000108.1, on the reverse strand, counting down.
ACTCGCATTTATACAGAACATGACAGTAGAAGATCAAGCAAAGAAAAGTTCACATTAGCACATACTTATGCCTATATTCACTCACATCAATACATGTCGGCAATGGCAGTTGGAGTCGAGGTGTGTAAAATTGACCTCTGCTGTGCACACTCTACACGCGACACAAAATTTGCTTATGACTTTTTCACGAGCACGAGGGCGCCTCCAGAGCACCTGCCACGATGAGAAAGTTTGACGTCAGGCGTTGAGAATCACGAGAACTCAGCAGTGTTCCCGATTACGCGGGAGCCGGGGTGGCCGAATGGTAGAGCGTTGGACTTCTGATGCTCGGGTCTTGAGTTCGTATCCCGGCTGGGGCCAAATATTTGTGCTGGCTTTTTAAGTTGTTTCTCTATAGAGAAACAACTTTATGAGACGGGGCAGATTTTGCTACGCGCAGCAGCAAGTTTCAGCGATACAAAACAAGACTGTGACGTTTCTCCACACAATACATACTTTCACGCACACAGTGACGTAACGAAATCTGCGTCATAGACACTTGACGTGCACACTATGCTGCTGCGTTCTTTTTGGCGTGAGTTGTGAGACGTGTGTGTGTGTGTGTGTGTGTGTGTGTGTGTGTGTGTGTGTGGCTGTGTGTGTGTGTGGACGGATGCAATGATGGCTATCTCCTAAACCACCTCGCTGGAGGCCTTTTTACTTTGAGATAAAATGGGAATTCACCTTCTCCAGAGCTACCTTTCATGATTTTTAGCCTGCCGCATTTTCAGAAGAGTTATCTCCGATTTTAAAAAATCGGTCATGTTACGAATTTTTTTCGAAAAAGTTGTTCAAATTCCTTCATTTTCTAGACTTTGGAAGTTCACCCAATCACACTGCCTGTATTCGTGCTACAGCTCTGTAGCTCTGACTGGTTTTGTGTAAAAGAATATTTCCGAGGTAGGGGTGGTTTGCACATAAGATCAAATATCTATGAAAAGACTACTGCAAATTACTTATCATCCCGGCGTATTTGTCTAGTGTGACAACTGCGCATATGACAGGAACTACTGCACTATTATAGCTTTAGCATTTAGAATAACTGAACTTTTAAATAAACATAACTTTTTCAAGTTTCTGTGAGAAGCACCGGTCAAAAGAGTTCCAAATTTGCAATTTCATACGTACAATCCAAGGTATTCTAGTCCACGTTTCACCAGCCCTCTAGATCTTCCAGATTTTATGTAAAAATTAATTTAGCCAGGGAAGTCACAAAAGCAACAGGGAAATCACAAGACATGCACAAGCATCATCTGTCATACCACCAGTGTGAAGCTGACGTCAAACGCTTAGTTCACAGACAAAATCAGCAAGTATCGTCACTGCCTCCGACATTTCACCAGCCCTCTAGATCTTCCAGATTTCATGTGAAAAATTCAATCGGGGAAGCCACAAAGCCAACAGGGAAATCACAAGACATTTAAACAAGCATCCTCGGACGACCTCAGTGCTAGAGGCTGACATCAAATGTTTAGTTCACGGAGTTGACGTCATCTCTCTCTCTCTCTCTGTTTGTATGACGACCACAGACGTATAGATCTAGACGCACCGCGGTGCCGGAAAAGTGTCGCCGCCGCGCGCCATGTTGCTAATACCTGGAAGTGCCAGCTGTTTACATAGCGCGCATAGCATTGGCCAGACGCTATCAGCTGTTTACATAGCGCGCATAGCATTGGTCCGCTTTATCTTATAATAGCCTGATGACGTCTTTCTAAAGAACTTCGTATTTCGAACGAGGCGTTCTATACACAGATCCTCTGAGTGGTATCAGCAAGATGGCCGACGCGTAGCGACACTCGCAAGCAGTGGTGGCAGCGTGCGGCGGTGCGTCTATATCTATACGTCTGTGATGACGACCTGCCTGATGCTGACGTCAAACGTTTAGTTCACGGAACTGACGTCTCTCTCTCTCTCTCTCTCTCTCTCTCTCTCTCTCTCTCTCTCTCTGGGGAGCCAGGGTGGCCGAATGGTAGAGCGTTGGACTTTCAATGCTCGGGTCGAGAGTTCGAATCCCGGTTTGGGCCAAATATTTGTGCTGGCCTTTCTCTCGTTGCCCCGTCTTTGATATCACCCTTACGTGGTGGAAAGTTTAACACTCCTAAACACCCACCCACCTTTGGTCAGTTAACAATAACTCGGAAAGATCGTCAAGTCGAACTGAACCGTTTACTCAACACAACAACAAGGGAAGTAACTCTCTAACCCTAGCAACCAACAAGGAAGATAATTATCAAAACAAACTCAAGGAAGAACAATGAGATAGTCACTACAGTACTCCCTCCCCAGCGGAGTACAGTCACGAAGCGAAAGGCTGTTCAAAGTCAGCTACAGAAACCTCGATGGCAGGCGCGAAACACGGCCTGACTGAGTGGTCACTGGTTTTCTGGCAGATGGTTGGTTGGTTGGAGGAGGTAGGACTTGCACGCCAGGAGCAGGGTAAACAGTAGTCTGGTCCTCAGAGGTGCAGGTGACAAAAGCAGTTTTGAGACGGTCTACAGACAATTTCTCTGAACGACCCTTGATGTCTACGGTGTAGTACTTGTCATTTGCATCTGTGATACGGTAAGGACCGTCGTAGGGCCGTTGGAGCGGGTGACGATGAGCATCATGTCTGACATAAACGAACCCAGTGGAGGCCAGGTTTGACGGAACGTAGACGGGTTGTTTTCCATGGAATGTTGGAGCTGGTGGTAGCACAGTGCGCATGGTTTCCTGCAGATGTTTGAGAAACATTGAGTCTGGTTCCATGGTGCTTGCATCTACTGGTTGAAGAAATTCACCTGGCAGACGGAGAGTTGAGCCGTAGACAAGTTCAGCAGGGGAACAACCAGGGTCCACTCGCCACGAACAACGTATTCCTAAAAGGACCATTGGCAGTTCTGCAAACCAGCCAGGTGTGGTAGTTCGTGCCTTGAGTGCTGCTTTCAGCTGACGGTGGAAACGTTCCACCATGCCATTTGCCTGTGGATGACATGATAGGCTGTTGTTGTGTGGACTTCAATGCCCAACAGCTTGTTACACTCAGCCCAGAGTATCGAGGTAATAGGCTAGGAAAATTGCTGAACAAGGTAGAACAAATTTGATCCTAGCTTTTTATCACAGATTTCAGTAGAACACAGGCCCCTAATGCTGTGGTGGTCTCCGTGAATTTTTTCTAAGTCCGCGTCACAGTTAAAAACGACCGTTTATCTTGCCATTTTCACTATATGAGCCCTATAAATGGGCTTTTGAGGGTGTGCACAAAGTATGCGTATTTGCGGGTACAGAAATGCGCAGAATTCCGGTCTAAACACTGTTACTGCTAGACAAGACATGCGTTGCTGACATACTGAAATTTCACACCAATCAGAATGATGCTTCCTGGATAACTGCGGCCATTAAATTGGCCGTTGATTCAAAGGGCCCTGATAACCGACTGCATTTGATGCTTGTGCACTTGGCAGGTCACTGCAGCTGACATGTATCGCGGAAAACATTAACGAACATTGAACAGTTTAGTCAAAAATTCTTCTTTGTTCCCTTGTCGTCGCAGATGCAGGTAAGTATGGAATATGATATCCAAGTGAGCACTTTTTTTCGGTAAACCTACCCCTCACGTAGCATGTAAGAGAGCAAGTGAATAAAATGGGGAAAGTTGATGACCGCCGTAAAGAAAACGTGCTTGTTTGGATTTGGGAATCATTCTTCATCTTTCTTCATAGGACTAGTCAGTGTCTTTTCCACCACGACAAATGTATAAAAAGAAACCAAATCAAGCGTAGCAATTATGAAACACCGAGCATGTGCCCGAATATTTGCATCATATTATATTCGTTTTCGCAAACGCATATTATCACAGCAACCAATCATGTGTCCCTACTCCTATCATTACGGGTATTCCATCATTATTAAACAGACTGCACTTTCGGTGGCTGTTTGTGACCAAAGTACCGAAGCGATTTCAATGAACTTTTGATATGACACAACTGGGATACTATTCTTGAGTGTGCACTGCTCTTTGAGAAAACCCGTTCATTACTCACAACGCAGCAACTACTTTAACTCTTTGACGACGAAGCACAATGTCTAACACGCGATTTCCTATAGGAAATCGCGTGTTAGAAATTGTGCTTCGTCGTCAAAGAGTTAATAAGTACACCCCCAAAATATCCCTACCGAAAAAAGTGCTCACTTGGATATATTCCATACTTACCTGCATCTGCGACGACAAGGGAACTTCGCAACATCTGACTAAACTGTTCAATGTTCGTTAATGTTTTCCGCGATACATGTCAGCTGCAGTGACCTGCCAAGTGCACAAGCATCAAATGCAGTCGGTTTTCAGGGCCCTTTGAATCTACGGCCAATTTAATGGCCGCAATTACTTTGTGCACACCCTCAAAAGCCCATTTATTCATTTATTCATTTATTTATAGGGCTCATATAGTGAAAATGGCAAGATAAACGGTCGTTTTTAACTGTGACGCGGACTTAGAAAAAATTCACGGAGACCACCACAGCATTAGGGGCCTGTGTTCTACTGATTTCTGTAATAAAAAGTTAGGATCAAATTTGTTCTACCTTCCGCTACAAAAAAACCCTAATTATCCTAGCCTATAAACTGCGATCCTCTATCAGAGGTAATGTCTTCAGGGACACCAAATCTGGCAATCCAGTGATGTACAAGAGTTGCAGCACAGCTTTATATCACGTTTATAGAGAGAATTGATCTTTTTCAAGTGAATATCACCACATTAATTTTGTTCCAGAGGTTGGAGGCGCCGTCGCTACACTACACGAACTGACCCCCCCCCCAAAAAAAAAAAAAAAAAAAACTAAGTAAGGACAGAGCACACACACACACACACACACACACACACACACACACACACACACACACACACACACTGCAAGATAACTGCAAGAATCGAACAATATTGGCATTAATGCATTGAGATGTGTGTGTGTGTGTGTGTGTGTGTGTGTGTGTGTGTGTGTGTGTGTGTGTGTGTTTTCTCTCTCTTTTTTTTTTTTTTTTCGTTTATGCCAGCTTTCTCTTTCCTCTTCGTGGACGGTTAGCACAGCGGGCGCGTAGGAAGATGCTGAGAGGAAGGGGGAGAGGAAGGGGAGGGGGGGGCACTAAGTCTGGTGAGCCATACGGCCGGGGTGAAGAAGGGGGGGGGGAGGGGTGTGTGTGTGTGTGTGTGTGTGTGTGTGTGTGTGTGTGTTGACTGCCAAGGATTGTGTCCTGCGACAGCAGAGCAGGGGGGCTCCACCACTGGTAAGGCCCCCTCTCCTCTTATCAAAAGCAAGGGGGACCCAAAGATATTCGGGCCCCTCTTCCAAAAATCGAACGGGGGCCTGGGCCCCCAGGGCTCCCGTGGTTCCTACGCCCCTGCACAGAGGAGGGGGGGGGGGGGGTCGCGGATGGGGGGGGGGGATAGGAGGGATGGGGGGGGGGGCTCGAGGTGGGGGGTTAAATGGACGTTTCTAAGGGTCGTTTTATTAGCAAACGTTTCAATAACTGAATCTGTCTCCGTCACAGCTTGACGGTGCTGCTTTCTTCACACATCGGAGCAAATGTTGCCCATCACAGCTTGACGGTGCTGCTTTCATCACACGGCGAAGTAAATAGCTCTGCAGATTAGCATACGCCGGATCTTTATTGTCCCCTGTGTAATTTTGCGTGTGCGCCTGAATACGGGAGGAGGGGGGGGGGATGAGGGGGCTTTGAGGGGGACCAACTCGGGAACCGAGCCAATGATAGCCACGTGACTGGGGTTAGGAGGGGGAATGGGGGGAGGGGATGGGGGGGGGGGAGGGAGGGGATGGGGGACGGGTGGGGGGGGGGGCGGGCGTATTGCAAACGCCTCTAACGGTCTTTTCAGTAGCAATTGTTCCCCGTCACAACTTGGCGGTGCTTCTTTCTTCATTTCTGCACACGGCGAAGTACAACAGCGTTGTAGTTTTGCACGCGCCGCATCTTTATTGTCCCGTGTGCAATTTTGCATGCGTGCCTGAGCACAGGCACGCCAAATTATTAACTCTTTGACAGACGGATTGCTGTGACTAATGAAGGTTGGGCAGTCGGTGATCTAGTGTCAAGACTTCGTCACCAACGCGAGAGGTCAGGTTCGAATCGACACAGAGTTTTTCCTTCTCGTATGTGGCACCGTTCATTGGGGCCGATCGTCGGGAGTTTTCTCCGGGTACTCCGGCTTCACTCACCCTCTGCTATGGAAATGTTCAGCCCACAAAATTTGAAAAATAAATGTAATTCTAAATTTCGAAACTTAAATTGCTGAGCTGACCCTTCGCCTCACGTGATTGGAATGTGTTCATGTCCAGCATGTGAGAGAATGCGTGTGATTCACGTGAGCGTGCGTGTTGGGTTCAGTTCGTGGCGCTTTTGGCCAGTTCGAGAAAGTGGGTAAAGCGCCTCCCAATACACAATTATTATTATTATTATTATGAAGTAATAAAAATAATATGTCGTCGCAAAACTTCACATACACAATCATATCCAGTTCCCAGTGTACAGAGTAAACATGAATGAATAAATGTCTCCAGTTTTTTTTTTTTAATTCTTTTGCCCTTTACTTTTTTTTTTCGTTCAGTGATAAAAATTTACGCGGTTAATGAACAAAGCAATGACTGAAAAAATAAAAAAAAGATAATGGTGGTGGTGGTAGTGGGGGGGGGGGGGGGGGGTCTTCTCCCGTCGTCTGGTTTTTTTTTTTTTTTTGGTTTTTTTTTTTCGTCTAATTCATGCGTAAATAAACTCCTGCAGTCTTCGATTTTGATTAACGCGTTCTATGAAACGTCAACAAGGTACGATTTGAAGAAAGTGATACGCATTATAGATATTATTCAAGGTACGATTGGAAGAAAGTGATACGCATTATAGATGTCAATCAAGGTACGATTGGAAGAAAGTGATACGCATTATAGAAGTTACTCAAGCGGGCACAAACACTCTTCAATCATTGTTATTGCCCTGTGCATTTTGTTTTAACCCTTTGATAGAATTTTCACTCGGTATGAAATCTGTAATCTTTGGCAACATATGGTCTACCTACCGAAAGGAGTAGTGGATAGATGGAGATTGAACGGACAATTTACTTCCCGCGAGAGTTTGTTTATTATGCACAGATGTTGAAGGTTTATTGAGCTTTAACCCAGTAAATTGCCTCCCAGCTGCTGATTATTAAGATAGAACTTTTTGCCGGCTGGATGAGTGAATGGTATTGCTGCCACATCCAAGTGAGCCAGTTTGCGGACGACAGATGCTTGCGTGGCTGCCAGTCCCATACGAGGGGGGACCCAGAAGTTTTGAGATAAGAGGAGACTAAATCCACATATCACACGTAAATGACTTTGGCCATCTCCATCTTAGCTGTGGTGCCAAATTTGTGACCATTAGTTTTATCAAATGAATGTTCGTTTATTTCGGCGGGATGCACTTTCAGTGTCGGAGAATTTCTTGTCGGGAGTGTGTTTATACGGCGTTTCTTACAAAATCCACGCAAGAACTGTTTAACTCATTCAAGATTACCCGTATGTGGTGGAAAAGGACGTTAAACTCCGAAACACCCACCCATTCGAGACGGGCCGGTTTTTCCTCAGCCGTCCCCTCTAGACGGACTAGTTGTGAGGTTCAGAAGAAAATCATAAAAAATAACAAAACGAGATACAGATTTGAAATTTTCAGGGTAGTTTACTAACACATTTATGCAGTTATTGCTGAAATTTCAAACTTAAACATCTTTGTTGTTAGTCATGTTGTACCCCCCCCCCCAAAAAAAAAAAAAAATAAAAAAATCACGGTCCGCATAAAATATGTGCGGCTGTTCGTCTGAAACCTATGTGCGCTACGGCCGTCCGTCATATCTATATATCATACACACACACACACACACACACACACACACACACACACACACACACACGCACGCACGCACGCACGCACGCACGCACAAAGTCGGCCAGCCACTTTTGAATAGAAAAACGAAACAACAACAACTAGTGGTAGGTCAAATTCAGCGACTCTGAGATCTTTCCTTTTTCTGGTCCTTAAGAAACGTCGACAGCTTCATTGATAGTTTGGAGGCCGAATGGGCTTATTAGACATGTTAAGAACGAGCATAATATGGTATAGATATGTACATACGGGAATGATTCCCACCTCACGCTTTGCCAGCCTTTTTCTCAAATGGCCGCTTTTCAACTACAAGTTTTCAACAAACATATCTCGGGCTTACACAGCCGTACAGAATTGATTTTCATATCGCTTTCTAACTCGATATGACCCAGAGTACCCTATGTCCACATTTTGTGAGAGCCCACCGCAGATCTCATTGCCACCGTATGGCACAGTATTCCTTTCATCGTGTTGTCAAAGCTGTCTGATGTCAACACATGAAACCATTCATGGAAGACTGCACTTATTTGTTCTTGAAACCGTGACAAACCAGATTTTAAAAAAAATGTATCTCTCGTTGACATCAAAGGTATTCCTTTCAACGTGCGAATAACAGCTGGTATCAGGCAAACACATAAAGCTTTCACTGCATGTTCGCTGTACGTACAACAGCTGATCGGAGTTATTAGCATCACCAAATTGGAGAAGTTTACAAATGACATATAATTTATGGAGTTATCAGCATCACTGAATTACGCAGAAAATAAGCAGAACTAAATCTTGGCTTCTCCGACACTGCGATTGTACGCGTGCAATCCAGGCGAGACGAACTATCTGGTGAGACGCCGGTGTGGCGGCGAGCCCAAAACTCGAACTGGAACTGAGCCGCCCAAAGTCAGTAATGTAGCTACAGAGATGCGGTGAAATGTCAGTTTACATGTTAAGTGTGTTGGGTATAATTTACATTTGCAGGGGAATCGTTCTGACTTTCGCTTGAGTGGGGGGGGGGGGGGGGTGCTGTTAGTTTATTAGAAGCGAATTGGGGAGTGAAAAGGAGCGACGTGTTCGATTCTTTTTTTTTTTTCTTTTATCCTGATAAACGAAAATTAATATCACTTTGTTTCAATCGCAGGCCAGTTCTGTTGGTATTCAAAGATTAAAAATATACAAAAACTTTATTCCTTTCACCTTTTGAACACTGGCAACAGGAAACTCCAGAGACCAGGGACACAGATTCAGATCTCATATCTAGCTGTGTTTTCGCAAGTCAAAGTGTGTCTCGCCAGTTTTGTGTTCTATCATCCCAGGAAACTATAGTATTGTAGGACCATTAGACACATAACCGCCTCAAACCTGTAACTACACGGAAATTGTCAAAGCTAGGCACAAGTCATGTCGTTTGAGGCCGGCCCACTGGATGGAGAAAAATATTCCAGTGCCAGTGATTGCTCTGACTTATCCGAAGAAAAAAAAGGGCAAATTTTGTTTGACATAACCAAAGTTTGACTTATCCGTTTTCGAGTACTTGTGTGACAAAATTAAGTCATTTTCCGTAGAAAATTAAGTCATTCAAAGAGCAAGTTTGGCCGGAAAGTTTTTTTTCCCCGACTTATCCGAGGTTTGACTTAAACGTATGCGTCCGTATACGACATGAAGACAGCTAGAAACAGTGTAAACTATAGTATCGGTCGTCGTCCGAGAGGCTTCTCAAAATTCCCAAGCGCAACTCATGCAGTCTGCGGACCGAGGCAGGTAAGTAAACGCATGACATGCTAATAAATAATAATAATAATAATAATAGTATTGTATAGGCGCTTTTCCCAATTGCATGAATCGGCTCAAAGCGCCGCGAACTGAACCCAACACGCACGCTCACGTGAACCACACGCATCCTCTCACATACTGGATATAAACACATGCTAGAGCCTCTCATTTTCACCCACACCGGCACTGGCAACAGCAACATGGACACAGTCGGCCCAGCACCACTCTAATTTAATAATAATAATAATAATGAGTATTGTGTAGGCGCTTTACCCAATTTCATGAATCGGCCCAAAGCGCCGCGGACTGAACCCAACACGCACGCTCACATGAATCACACGCATTCTCTCAGTCACACATTGGACATAAACACATTACAATCACGTTGTGGGAAAGGTCAGCTTAGCTTTTTAAATTTCGGAATTTAGAATTGCATTTATTTTTCAGCCCTACATGGTCCAACCCTTGTCGTGGGGTAGTGGCTTGTGTACCTCAATGACCCAGAGAGCTACGCCAGCGGGAGCACGTGCTCCTGGCAGGGTCACCCAAGCTGGACAGGTCGAAGGGTAGAGGTCAGACGAATGTGGACCACCTCTCCAAGAGGCTAAACGGGTTTGCGTAGGGTTAACAGCCCTACCTGTAAAAAAACATAACGTTACAGAAGCATCGACAGCAACAAACCAAAACATTCACCTGGGCAAGGAAGGGTCTCCATCCCGGAGACCTATGACGCATTGCAGTGAAAGCCGAAAGGAAGCTGCAAGGCCGACCCCCCTTCTAACACCCAGGACAATGACGAGAGTAGCCACATGGAACATCAGGACAATGTATGAAGTAGGAAGGACCATACAAGTAGCAAGAGAGATGAAGAACTACAAGATAGGAGTACTGGGACTGAGTGAGACAAGGTGGCTACAGACAGGACAGCTGAGATTTTCATCGGGAGAGCAATTGCTGTACTCGGGACACACAGAGGATGGAGCCCCCCACACTGAGGGCGTGGCCCTGATGCTGGCACCGGAGGCACAGCGGGCACTCATCGGCTGGGAACCTGTCAACTCCCGCATCATCACAGCCAAATTCATCACCAAGAAGAAAGACATCAAGCTAAACATCATCCAGTGCTACGCTCCCACCAATGATGCGGAAGAGGAGAAAAAAGACGACTTCTACCAACAACTACAGACAGTGATAGATAGAGGAGGAGCCAAGGACATGACCATACTGATGGGAGACTTCAACGCCAAGATTGGATCAGACAACACAGGCTATGAGAACACCATGGGAACACACGGACTGGGACAGATGAACGAAAATGGCGAGCGCTTTGCAGACTTCTGTGCCCTGAACCAGCTAGTGATAGGAGGCAGCATCTTCCCACACAAGCGCATCCACAAGGCCACATGGAGATCGCCGGACCATGTCACGGAGAACCAGATTGATCACATCTGCATCAGCCGGAAGTTCAGGAGATCGTGGCGAGATGTGCGCGTGATGAGGGGTGCCGATGTATCATCAGACCACCACCTTCTTGCTACAACACTGAGACTTCGGCTTAAGAGACACACCAACGCCAACAACACACGGACCAGGTACAACGTTGGCCTACTCAGGAACACAGAGACACAAGCAGCATTCCGGATCAGCCTTTCCAACAGGTTCCAGCCACTGCAAGACCTGATAGAAGACAGTGGAATGGATATCGAGACACAATGGGAACACAGCAAGAAACTCTGGCACGACACATGCGAAGAGGTCCTTGGCAAGAGAAAGACCCAACACAAGGAATGGATCTCTGCTGATACCATCCAGAAGCTGGAAGTTCGGAAAAAGAAGAAAACTGCACTGAACACGAGCCGAACAAGAAGAGCTAAGGCAAAGGCACAGGAAGAATACACAGCAGCTGACAGAGAAGTGAAGAGGAGCACCAGAAAGGACAAGAGGGACTACATCGACAACCTGGCCAATCAAGCAGAGGAAGCAGCCAGACAAGGGAACCTAAAAGACCTGTACCAGGTGACCAAGAAGCTCGCGGGCAAGTTTCAGCAGACAGACAAACCAGTGAAGGACAAGAACGGGCACCCACTGACAACAACTGAGGAACAGCTGAAGCGATGGGCAGAACACTTCAGGGAGCTGTTAAATCGCCCCATCCCTGAAACACCACCAGACATCCCGCCAGCTGAGACAGAACTACCCATCAACTGCGACAAGCCCTCTAAGGCGGAGATCAGGAAAGCCATCATGACACTGAGAAATGGGAAAGCTGCAGGGCCAGACGAGATACCAGCAGAAGCCATCAAAGCAGACACAGAGACAGCCGTCAACATGCTGCACAGCCTACTCAGCAAGATCTGGGAGAAGGAAGAGGTGCCAGCCCAGTGGAAAGAAGGGATCGTCATCAAGCTGCCAAAGAAAGGGGACCTCAGGGACTGCAGCAACTACCGAGGGATCATGCTCCTGTCAGTGCCAGGCAAGGTTCTCAACAGAATTCTACTGGAGAGGATGAGGGAGGCAGTCGACCCTATGCTCCGAGACCAGCAGGCGGGCTTTCGCAGGAACAGGTCCTGCGCTGACCAGATCGCCAGCCTACGCATCATTGTTGAGCAGTCACTGGAGTGGAACTCCCCCCTCTACATCAACTTCATAGACTATGAGAAGGCCTTCGACAGTGTAGACAGAGAGGCGCTGTGGAAGCTGCTAAGGCACTATGGAGTTCCCGGGAAGATCATCTCCCTGATCCAGTGCACCTACAAAGACATGAGCTGCAGGATTGCCCATGCTGGCCAGTTGTCAGAAAGCTTTGAGGTGAAGACCGGAGTCCGCCAGGGATGCCTGTTGTCCCCGTTCCTCTTCCTCCTGGTCATCGACTGGATCATGAAGACCACCACAACAGGCAGGAAAAACGGGATACAGTGGACACTCTGGGCGCAGCTGGATGACCTCGACTTTGCGGACGACCTGGCGCTCCTGTCTCACAGCCACAGCCAGATGCAGGACAAGACTACATGCCTGGAAGCCACATCAGCCGGAACAGGGCTCAAGATCAACAGGAGGAAAACCGAGCTGATGAAGATCAACACCACTGCCAGCACACCAGTCACAGTCGGTGGAGAGCCCATCAGGGAGGTAGAGTCCTTTGTCTACCTGGGGAGTGTGGTTGATGGACAGGGAGGCACAGACCGAGACGTCACAGCCAGAATCGGCAAGGCAAGAGCAGCAATGGTCATGCTGAAGAACATCTGGGCATCCAAAGTTGTCAGCATAAGAACCAAACTTCGCATCTATAACTCCAACGTGAAGTCAGTTCTGCTTTACGGATGCGAAACATGGAGGACAACGAAGACGATGCAGCAGAAGATCCAGACATTTCTCAACACCTGTCTGAGGCGCATCTTCAACATCCGATGGCCAGAGAAGATCCGGAACGAAGAGCTGTGGGAGCGAGCAGGGCAGGAACCAGCGGCCAAGCAGATCCTGCGGAGGAAGTGGGGCTGGATTGGACACACCCTCAGGAAGCCAGCATCCAGCACCACACGCCAAGCCCTGACATGGAACCCACAGGGGAAAAGGAAGAGAGGCCGGCCTCGCAACAGCTGGAGGCGGGACACTGAGGCAGAGTTATATAAGCAGGGGACCAACTGGACTGGAGTGGCAAGAATAGCCCAGAACAGAGTGCGATGGCGAAGGGTTGTCGATGGCCTATGCTCCACGTGGAGCCAGGGGCCTAAGTAAGTAAGTAAGTTATTTTTCAGATTTGGTGGGCTGAACATTTCCAAAGCAGAGGGGGAGGAAGCCGGAGTACTCGGAGAGAACCCTCGACGATCGGCCCCGAACGAACGGTGCCACATACGAGAAGGAACAATTCTTTGCCCCGAGTGGGACTCGAACCCCTGACCTCTTGCATTGGTGACAGGTCTCTTAACCACTAGAGCACCGACCGCCCCATATGCATATTGTCGGACCGCTTGCTTTTGCCATCAGCGGGCCGCTTCCTATACAGTCTGCGGAACAAGGCAAGTAAAGCGCAATTGCAGGAGATTATCATTGTCACTCAACCTGGCACTGGCAACAGAAACATAGACATAGAACCAGTGCGAGATGACTTGGAACAAAGAGAGTTAAGCACATACCGATGATGGTGACAATGATAATGGTTATGATGATGATGATGATGATGATGACGACGACTTAGTAATGCGCATGACACCATGCTCAAATAAACGAACAAACCCCGAAACAAACAAACAACTAAACAACCCCCGAACAAAGAGCAAAAAGGGGGTTTCCAACTGAAAAGATGTCTTCAGTCTCTTCCAGAACGAAGTCTACTTTTTTGTCACTGACAAAAGAAAAACGTACCGTTGAATCGCACACGTAATCGTTCAGATTTTTTTTTTTCTGCGACAACTCTTTGCCGGCTCCAGTGGTATTCATCAGTGGCTATGGGTGGAATCCACGGAGGGCTTGGAAGCTGTGGCAATTTTTATTATGCATGATGATGGAGATGAGGATGATGGTAAGATGATGCTATGGAGGTCCGTGTGGTTTGGGACTGCGGGACAGTGCCGCATTCCACGCTTCCTGTCATAAATATCCCGGCATTAACCAGGCCCGGGAACTACGGCAACTGCGGTGCCGGCCGTGTAATCATCCACATCATAAGACGTGTCATACCAAGGGAAGCACCCCCAGAGTTGCACCCGTGAAGTGGGTGAAGCTCGGCTGTGTGGCAACAGCCTCCCTACTGGGCCCATAGCACACCCGCTCTGGGTAGGAGCCGACCTAGGTAGGAAAAATCCCGCTTGCCTCGGCTGGGATTCGAACCCGGGTCTCCCGGTCCATGGTCCGAAGTGCTAACCACTACACTACGGGGGTCGGACCGATTTTTTTTTTTTTAACGATAGGGGGATGTCACGGATGCGTGACTTAGGGTAAATCATGTGCCGGTAAGATTTCCGTATGACGGGTTGGTATGATTTCCGTATGCATCGTAACTGTGTTCTGTGTGGCACACGTACCTTGTTTTCTGCACGGGCCACGCATGTATCCCTTAGTGAAGGTTTTACACGGGACATTTGTGTATAATATGCTGACCTGTCCGTTCCCCTTGTTAAAGTCGATACAGGTAACCCGTTTTACACGTGATGCAGGTGTATCCCGTGCGATACTCACCCTATTCGCCCTAACAGTATAAAAACCATTGCTATTCACTTGCTATTCGCATTTGGCCCGGTAGTACCGACACGTCCGTTCAAGAGTCTGGCACTTCTTCTCGTCCGCTGTCTTTACGGTCTACCGTCATAACCCCTCGCATCTTGCATATGGAGGTAAATAGTTCCTATCTGTTATTTCCCGTATTATGTTTCAGGTCAGCTATTTTCTCTTGTGTAGATATTACCAACGGTCAGGAAGTTAGTATGAAACTTGACTATTGTGGCCGAAGTGTTATGTGGGCTAAGTATGTTTGATTATTAGCCGTTTTACCAGTGAGTTTAACACTGACCTGTCTGTATATTCTGCTGACTTGTCCGATGTGACAGCTGCAGGCTTCTACCTTTAGCGTTTAGTATGTGCAGTTTCCTTTAGCGTTCGTAACATAGGAGCGTTCGCTGGTTTGTGCCATGGGTTAATATTATCCCATAGACAGGCAGTATGTGCTGGTTGAGCCCAAGGACTTACAATAGTGTATTGTTGCACAGGGGTTCTAGCCCGAGTGGCTGTTTTCGGGAGCCAGAAGCTGCCCTGTAGTCCCTTGTCCCGTGGAGGATTTCTTGGCCCTGCGATGACTGAAGGGGAGGGAGCCTGACTGCCCGTATCTGGGATTCAGCGTGGGTGCTGGTCCACTAGAGCATCAGCGGTTGTGATGCTATTGTAGAGCTGCCGAGCCAGCTCTATTTTCCGCCGCCTGTGGTGTCTGCGGCTTGTGAACTGCACATCTGCACGTCTGCGCGCTTGGCCATCGTTGGAGGTACCATCCCGTGCACGTTAAAATGCTCTGAGCGCTCTTAGATACAATTTGTATCATTTGTATTTTAGGCATAGTATTTATTGCCTAGATTGATTGCCTTGCCTATTCTTGATGTCATTGGTATTGTAGCTGTACTGTGACGTGTTATGCAATGACTGTTCGTCTTGACAATATCGTGGTGGTGTGAATCCCCGCACGTCTCGGTATCAGTTACTGTTGTGCGACTGCGTGTGAGTGAGAGTAAAGAAACAGCACGCACCTCTTACACCTATACATTGCAGCACACACGGTCGTGACAGGGCTGTTAAGAAGAAAACAGTTAAGAAAGTTTGCAATGTACCTCGCACGGAAACACTTAATCAAATGATGACGCACGCACGTACCACGCTTCGCGGTCACGATTCCAATCGGGGAAAAAAGCAGCAGCTGTTATAGCTAGTTTGGAAGCGAAAGGAATAATAGAAATTTGCATTCAGCCATTTGATAGACGTACACACTGGGCACTGTGATTGTGACTTTCACAGCTGTGTGCCCATGTGTGTATGGCAGGGAGAGGGAGAGGGGGTGAGGGTGGGGGTAAGGGTGATGGTGGGGGATTGGGATGGCGTGTTTGCGCGCACGCGATTAGTTCAGGCACAGTTGCCTATCAGTTATCCAATCAGAATGATTCATTCAACATGCTGAGTGGTATAAAAGCCCAACGTCCGCATCCCCAGAACTGTAGTGCAGAGGGACGTAAAGCCTCAGAATCATCATCATCCCCCAGAAATCTTAAGCCGCTTTTTTGAGGTCTTCCAGTTCTGTAAGTATTTTACAATTACGGGCCAGAACAAAGTATACGCTTCATATTTATCAGTCAGGCGTACCGTAGACGTAGCCACGGAACGCTCGGCTAGCTCCGAGTTACCCCGAGCGGTTCGCTGTGTTAGCTAACATGCTCCGGAGGTTGCTAACGGAAAACGGTCTCTTTTCTGCGCATGCTCGGCGAAAATCATCTGATCAAGTTTTTGCGACTCGGAAAAGATTGACTGGGAATTTGTTTACCGACTACCAAGGATAGCCACAAGACAGGTGGCGCTGTAGTATGGCTCAGTTGGTGGAGTTCACGCGTTAGGGGGTGGAAATGTATACCAGTCATGCGCAGAAGGGGCAAATAAACTCCAGTTCGTCTACTAACGGGGGCGACTGTATCCCCGCAACGCGGGAGGGGGTGCAAATGGACTCCGGGGTCTGGCGAGGTGAAGTCACGTGGTCGCTGACTTCGTTCTACGATGCTACTTTATGCGAAATATCGACGAAATTGACTGCTATACATTTGCACCCCGTAACGGGCGAACTATACCATCTGAGCCATAGTATAGCGATGCTCTCCACCCCCGGGGGGAGAGGGGGGGGGGGTAGTAGTCCGAATTTCCCTTTCCTGTGTAATGAGATTATGGGATATTCCAATATCAAAGACTAAGAAAAACATAAGGCATACCGATTAAGCCCCCAGCTTCAACGCCTCCGTTCAAACTTACCTGTTCAGTCAGCTTAGCAGCAGTGATGAGTGAATGACAAATCTGTGTGTGTGTGTGTGTGTGTGTGTGTGTGTGTGTCTGTGTGTGTGTGTGTGTGTGTGTGTTCCTGTATTGGTTTCTTTTAGTTCTTTCAGCTCTTTTTACTAGTTTTTATACTAGTTTTTAGTTCTTTTACTAGTTTTCGTTTTCAGCTCTTTTACGTTCCTTTATTTTTTTATTTTTTTATTTTTTAGCCTTGTGCGCGCTTAGAGCTCACTGAGAATACGCGCTTTATAAGTATCCATTATTATTATTATTATTATCAAAAATACGTAAAACTAAGCTAGAAATCACTGTGAGGGTGTCACTACATACAAGCATGCATTCAGATTGAATCCAAAGAAGCACAGACTTCGCTAATTTAGCGAAAGTTTTCGACAAACGGAAAGTCGTCTGCTGATCGTTAATAGACACAGGGCTTGCCATAAGACTCGGAAGCGCCAGTGAGCACAGCATACTTAGCTGATAAAACACAAAACGTACATGCACACGTCACAGAAAAAAGCGAGTGGGGCTGACGGAACAGTTTGTACCTGATAAGTTATTGTTATTGTTGCCACTATGAAATGGGTATTGCACACATGCAAAAAATGAATGGAGAATAGATGAAAAGAAATACTGGAAAATGGTGAAGGAAGGAGATAACAAACGGAACAAAAAGAATTAAAAATGAAAATAAAAAAGGAAGAGAAGATAGGAAGAAAGAGAGAAAAAAAAAATGTTTCGAAAGCGGTTCAGACAACTGGTGCAATGGAAATGCTTCCTGATTCCCACAACAAACAAACACACAAACAAACAAACAAACAAACAACATCATACTGCTCAGACACTGCAATAAACATTTCGCGTACACACCTCCATTAAATATGCCCGGCAACATTTGAATCAGCGCCGGCTGTCACTTTACGTGTTAACATAATCAATGTCATGAGATGAGGAAGTTAATAGACGTCATCTACTTGAGGAAATGTTTGTTTAGAACTTTGTGTGTTATCACAGTGGAAATGAAATGAAAACTATGATACCATTGGATGATTTCAGGAATGTGATATCATTGTTTGTCTTTTCGCTTTATTTTCACCTTTCCAAGAAAAAAGTCGCACTCGGATCAGGCTTGGTTGGAACAGATCTCACGGATCTTGTGGGTAAACTGAACCCCTAGCGTATTAATTGTACAGTCGTTAACAGCTTAACAAAGCTAATCTAAACCCTCTCTCACCCCTTCCTTCGTTACCCATGTCAACATACAGGCATAGGTCGACCACTCCAGCAACTCCATCCATCATGTGGATGACACTAGAGGGCGCTGGACTCCTGCTCCTGACAGCGCTGGTCACGTGTCACGCAGCGACCTGTCCCCTTAGCGAGCGACCAAACATCGTCTTCTTCAACTTTGACGACGTTGGTTATGGTGACGTGGACTGGCATGACAGCACGCTGCTGACACCCAACATACGGAAGGTAGGGGAGGAGGGGAGGACAATGGAGTATTACTACACCATGCAGTCCTGCTCCCCGTCACGCTCCGCACTCATGACCGGCAGGTCAGTATAACACAGGGTGCGGGTGAGGGTGTTTGGGAGTTTGACGTTCTTTTGTACCAGATTTAATTTTGTACCAGATTTAATTTATTACGGTCAACATCAAAGACGGGGCATCTGGAAAAATGCCAACACAAATATTTGGCCCCATCCGGGATTCGAACTCAAGAAACGAGCATTGTAAGTCCAACGCTCTACCATTCGACTATCCCTCTACCATTCGACTATCCCTCTACCATTCGACTATCCCGGCTCCCCCTCAGTACTACACAGACCTGTCTACCCCTAAACATGCTTCTGAGTAATTCTAGACAGCCCATTTGAGGATTTTGAAGACTGAAACCATATTTTCAAACCATGCACACTCTAATGTAAAATTTTACACTCTGCCTCCGCAATGCTCCTACTCTACTCTCCGTTAAATCTCAGTTGAAAACTCACCTGTTCCACGTTGTCTATGATTAACTGTCTGCACCCCTCAGAGCGGGAGTTGTAGTGTCCCCGCTGCCCATAGCCAGTGTGGGTGCAGTCCGGCATGGCTGTGTGTGTGTGTGTGTGTGTGTGTGTGTGTGTGTGTGTGTGTGTGTGTGTGTGTGTGTGTGTGTGTGTAATTGTACAGCACTTTGAGCCAGCGTCCGCTGGGATACTGCGCTATATAAAATCAATTTCTTATTAATAATAATCCTTCACATTTCTTAACATGACTGTGAGGAACTTTAAAAAAAAAAACCAAAAAACCCCCTGTGATTTAACAAAGACATATCAACAGTTGAGAATGATGCATTTAAGTACATCTTTGGCCTACTTGCCAATGAAAGCACCCGCCCAGTTTAATGGCTACGTTCTTTTGTGCAGAATGCCATACAGATACGGCTTGCCTAAGAACAGGATGCACGACCTGGACCTCAACTGGCTGCCTGAGAATTTGAAACTTCTGCCTGAGGAACTGCAGGACCTCGGCTACAAGACTCACATGATCGGCAAGTGGCATCTGGGTTATTGCGACTGGGACCTCACGCCTATGAACCGAGGATTCCCGTCCTTCTACGGGAAGATTAAGGGCAACAGCGACTATTACACGCACAACGCGCAGCATAAGTACATCCTGAACTACTATGACTTTTTTGACGGGACGCGCAACGTTTCTGAGGCAGTGGTAAGTTTGGGTTCACATTTTGTTTTACTACTTTATTATACCTTTCGGGAAATTCGGGCTGCTTCCCCCGGGGGAAGAGCGTCGCCGCGGTGCAGCGCCACCCAGTACCTATGCTCTCTCTCTCTCTCTCTTATTATTTTTTTTTAAAATTACAATTTTGCAATTTTACTGGAGGAGGAAAGCCGGATAACCCGGTGAGAAACCCCCGATGAGCAGCCCGGCAGCCAGGAAAACCCGGTATCACATATCACAAGCTCGACCTGGGTTCGAACCCACGCTTCATCGCCATGACATTGGTGACCGCCGTTCAGTAGCGCAGCGGCTAAATCCGACGCGCTACATAATTATTAGACCAGCGCTCACCCTCACCCCTATGTTGCATTATCATTTTTTTTTTCTTGTTAAGGACCTAACCTTTTTTCGTTGATAAGGATGGGTGGTTGTTTGGGAGTTTAACGTCCTTTTCCACCAAGTATGAGTGATATCACAGACGGCCGGGGCAACGGGAAAAAGGCCAGCACAAAAACAAGTATGGCCCCAACTGGAATTCGAACTCACGACCTCAGCATTGAAGGTCCAGCGCTCTACCATTCGGCTATCCAGGCTCCCCCTTTCATTGATAAAAGTCTTGCCGCTGTAAAATAAAATATGATACGATGATAATAATATAGATGATTCAGTGGCAGGCCGTAAGGGCCGCATCTAGAATGACAAATGAAACTTAAAATAACAATTTAATATATAAAAATACAAATACATACTTAAGATACTATCATCAAGGTCACGCCACCTAAAGAAAAGTATTGTCTGACATCAACAACTGGAGAAAAACCCACATCTAACAATGCATTGACTGACTAAAAACAATGCCCGCCAGGTTTAGATATAATAGACATAAACATAAATCTAAACATAACACTGAAAATTGAGGATGAAAGTATGGAGTAGAAATTCTCAATAATTTTTGGACACACTGCATTTCACAGCATACACATAAGCACAGGCACACATGTGGTGGATACAGTAATCGAACCCACATCCTATTAACAGCACACCTGGCACAGAGTGCAAAACACACAATCAGCCAGTAAATGGGAATCAGTTACACGTATTAATTTCAAGCAGCGCTTGAAACTTGCACTGCATTCTGTGTGTCGCAGAGTTAAACCATTATAGGAGAGAAATCCACAAAACTAAAACAACAACAACGACAACAAAACCCAACAACAAACAACAAACAACAACAACAACAACAAACCAAAGAAATGGACAATGACAGAAACAATAATGTTTACTTAACAACGGCGAAAGTCTGCTTATACTTTATTTCTACTTGTCGTTGCTAAACTGCAAAAATATGAATAACAGGAACAATGCAAAAACTACAGGAATGTTAATGAAGGAAGAAAGACAAGTAGAAACAAGTTACACATTAAAACCTTGGTGAAAACACACACGCGCGCGCGCTCATAGACACACACACACACACACACACACACACACACACACACACACACACACACACACACACACACACACACACACACACACACACACACACACACAGAGCAATATATTTGAACATACGCTGCGCACAGGAGCAAAGCACATGGACGTTGCCATTTTGGGAGAGGGATAAATAATCAGGACTTACTTAGCTTAGGATCTGTGACTGGAGTACTATTTTCTTCTCCCAAACGTTCAGGGAGCAACTCTGCTTAAAACAACCTTCCGCAAAAAGAAATATCCGTTGTTGATGAGAAAAAAAAAAACCCACAAAAACTAAAATCGATGTCTCAGTTCAGTTTTAACAAAGGGTGTCTTCGCAGAAGTGTATGCCAGTGGCCCAGTCGAACAGTTAATATACAAATATGAGACTCTCTCTACCTCTCCCTGGTTCGAACCCCGGCTGGGGCCAAATATTTGTGCTGGCCTTTTTATCGTTGCCCCGTCTTTCATATCACTCGTATGTGGTGGAAAAGGACGTTAAACCCCTTAATACCCACCCCCACCCCCCTACCCACCAACCCACCCCTCTCCCTCTCTCTTGCTCTCTGGACGTCATCAACAGAAACAGCTCCTTCTTTCCTTGTTTGATAGACAGTGCATTTGTCATCCCCCCCCCCCCCCAACCCCCCGCTCTCTCTCTCTCTCTCTCTCTCTCCCCATCGCCTTCACTGTGACAGCTGTTACTGGGAATCAGCTCCAGCTGTCCGTTTTTAAGAGAAAATACAATTGTCTTTGCTCTCCACCCTCCACGCACGCACGCCCACGCCCACAGAGCGTTGCTGTCATAATTATAATTTATTTCTTTCCCAAGGGCCACTACTCTACAACTCTGTTTTCCGACCGCGCTGTGGACATCATTGACGAGCACACGGGCGACAACCCGCTCTTCCTCTACGTGGCCTACCAGACGGCGCACGTGCCGTACCAGGCGCCCGAACGTTACTACACCGACACAAACTGCAGCCACATCCCTTACCACAACCGCAAGGTGTACTGCGGGATGCTGGCTGCTGCTGATGAGGGGATTGGGAACGTCACAGAGGCGCTGAAACGAAACGTGTGTATCTCTCTCTCTCTCTCTTCCCTTAGATAGTTAATACTTTTGTTTGTCTTTTTTTTCCCTCTTTTTCCCCCTTGTTTTGATGTTATCCTTTTTACCCTTTAACGTAGAATAGCAGGACAGCTTGTTAGACAGGCAGCAATGCCTGAATGCTCTGTCCTGAATAAAAAAAACGTTCCATCATCATCATCATCATCATCTCTCTCGCCTTCTTTTTCTTTTCCGTCGTCGTAGCTTTAGTTGTAGTACTTCAGTAGTTTAAAGCAACGGCAGATACGTAAAATGACTATGTGGACAACAATGTCAATATCTTTACCGTTGATTCATTGACTCTCTCTCTCTCTCCCTCTCTCTCTCTCTCTCTCTCTCACACACACACACACACACACACACACACACACACACACACACACACACACACACACACACAGAATTTGTGTAACACGGTGTATGCTAATTATATCATAGTTTGAATATGTTGCTGATCTCTTGAAAGCCCATGCAAAAACTGCATTTTTACTTGAAATCTTCACTATAGAAGCCGCTTGAAACCACTATTACGAAATCCTCAGTAGTCTCGGGCCTAGCGGGGAAGCCCCACGCCTTGCGTAATAGTGGCTTAAAATGGCTACTTCTGGGGGCAGTGATTTTAAAAATCGATTTTTTTTTCTTGTTTGTTTGTCTGTTTTGAAAATCATTTTATTAACACCGTGTTTGCGGCTTCTTCTTGAGACTGCGGGCCTTTCATGCAAATTTTACCCGTCTTGTGGGTGGGTGGGTGGATGGGTGGGAGTTAACGTCCTTTTCCACCACATAAGGGTGATATCAAAGACGGGGCAACGAGAAAAGGGCCAGCACAAATATTTGGCCCCAGCCGGGAACCCGTGCTGTGGAGTATGACAGCCGTGAATTAGTCTTAGTTGCTTGTGCGGCGTTAAGCCCTAACTGACTGACTGACTGACTGACTGACTGACTGACTGACTGACTGACTGACTGACTGACTGACTGACTGACTGACTGACTGACTGACTGTCTGTCTGTCTGTCTGTCTGTCTGTCTGTCTGTCTGTCTGTCTGTCTGTCTGTCTGTCTGTCTGTCTGTCTGTCTGTCTGTCTGTCTGTCTGTTGTGGAGTATGAGACACCCTGTTTGTTTGCCCGTCACAGGGTCTGTACGACAACACCATCATCGTAGTGACGTCAGACAACGGAGCGGATCCTATTCACAAAACAGGTTCAAGGTCTTCCAGCAACTACCCCCTGCGCGGGGGGAAGGTGACCCTGTGGGAGGGGGGTACCAGAGTGTGGGCCGTGATCAAAGCGCCGGGTATGGTGAACCCGGGTACTATCTGGAACAGCCTCTTTCACGTAGTGGACTGGAAACCTACCCTCGTGCAGGCAGCGTGTGGCGACAAGTATGTATTGATACGACTTATAACTCCCAAAGCCCTAACAAAAAGCCCAGTTTTACTTGAAATCTTCAGATCACAGGAGCCACTTCAAGCCACTGTAATGCACATCTCCACCGCGGTCTCGGCCCTGCGTAATGTTCAGTGGTTTAAACTGGCTCCAGCTGGTGTGCTGTGGCATGTTCTTTTTAACAAGTCTTATCATATATAGCGGGAAGGGCTTCTAAGATTTAACGAGGCCAACGCCGTGCTGAGGTACCACAAGCTATACGCAATGGGAGAAAAAAAAAAACTAAACCAAGGCTGCAGTTTTCAAAGGAGACTGATAAAAACGTTGAAACGCGAATAGGGTTATGAGTTTATACTCATTGCCGACTTGACGCGCGCTGTGGAATTCCCCCGTGACCCAATGTGTGCGTGCACAACCCTTGCCAACCGGGCGATTTGAGGGATTTTTGCAATTTTTTTTTCAAAGAGGTCTTCCTCAGATCTTTCCTAATCGCGTTTGGTATGGTTTGAAAGAGAATAATGAGCACTTTCATGGAAAAATATCTTTGATTGGAAAAATTGGGCATAGCGGCCACAGTGAGAGCGGAGATAACATGGGTTGTGGGTGCTTGGTAACAGCGCCCTCACGCGTCAGCGCCCGGGGTCTAGGTGTGTGGTTGGCAACGGTAAGCAAGGGCTCTGCACAAACACTGGGTGCATGGTTGTGAAAAGGTTAAGTTGTTCAGTTTGTCGTAATGTTTGTTTCGCTGTTTCAAAAAAATAACCTCGTGGACGCTGTGTCTGTATGCCTAGTGCATAATTATGCTCGTACCTCGGGCATGCCGTGTAGGCCTACCTCGTTCTGGCGTGGCATGTCACAGAAAAACCCATGAAACCAAAACCGGTTCACCCGTAACATACTTCTATGTAGAGTGATGATGAAATCGCAAGTATACACATTCCAGCCTTGCATCATAAATAATTGTAACTTCATGGCCCGAGAGTGTTTCAAGCGAGTCACTTTGTCTAATATTCGGAACCCAGTGTGCCTGCCCCTGCAATAATCCAAGTTACAGAGCTTCCGACCCTCGTAGTGTAGTGGTTAACACTTAGAGGAAGACCCGGATTCGAGTCCCAGCAGAGGCAAGCGTGCCTTCTTTGGAGGGCGCTAATTAGGACACTACGAGGGTTGAGTTATGAAAACCTCTGCATTATTATTATTTTTTTTTTTAAACAAGTTTCTTTTCCTAAGTGACTTAAAAAAATCATGCTCCCAGGAACGTCTTTAAACACACACACACACACACACACACACACACACACACACACACACACACACACACACACACACACACACACACACACACACACACACACACACACACATGCGTTCTACATCCCAGTCCCCATGAGGACTGAACTCTTCATGTCTTGTGTACAGCCCGAGCAGCAGTGAAGACGACGGGATCCCCATGTACAAGGAACTCCTCGACAACAAGAATGGGAACCGAACAAAGATCATCTACAACGTCATGGGACCTGGGGGATACGCTGCTGCACGGGGTCCAAGGTTTAAACTCCACTGGTAAGCCGTGAATTCGATCCTGCATTTATTGTATGAATATAGCAGCATCAGTGTTTAATCTCAAGTGGTAAACTCTTTTTTCTTTCTTTTTTTTTTTTTTGCTGCCACAACTCTTTGCTGGTTCCAGTGGTGTTCCTCCCTGGTTATGGGTGGAATCCACGGAGGGCTCGGAAGTTGGGGCAATTTTTATTATGCACACAGAGTCCAGTGCCAGCTTCAAACGCTGCCTCAAAACCCACTTATTTAAAACTGATTACTGATTTACTCTGCCCTTCCACACCGTGTCAGTCTGCTTGTTGTGAGTTACTGTTTAACTTTGAATGTTCCCTGTGCGTCTGTGTATGAAAGTGGTGTATGTATTTATGATGTACGGCGCTTAGAGCCTGTTTTATTGCATGTATAGGCGCCTTATAAGTCGTCCTTATTATTATTATTATTATGATGATGGAGATGAGGATGATGGTAAGATGATCCTATGGAGTCCGTGTGGTTTGGGACTGCGGGACAGGGCCGCATTCCACGCTTCCTGTCATAAATATCGCGGCATTAACCAGGCCCGGGAACTACGGCACCTGAGGTGCCGGCCGTGTAATCATCCACATCATAAGACGTGTCATACCAAGGGAAGCACCCCCAAAGTCGCACCCGTGAAGTGGGTGAATCTCAGCTGTGTGGCAACAGCCTCCCCATTGGGTCCATAGCACACCCGCTCTGGGTAGGAGCCGACCTAGGTAGGAAAATCCCGCTTGCCTCGGCTAGGACTCGAACCCGGGTCCCCCGGTCCATAGTCCGAAGTGCTAACCACTACACTACGGGGGCCGGTTAAGTGGTAAACTCTTAATTCGACTGTGCGTATATTGGAGAATATTCTATCAAAGTGCGTTTTGTAATTCTCTGCCACTGTTACACTGTCATTGTTTAATTAATCTCAAATGTACTCCTCTACAGCGGGTGGTACAAAGTCAAAGTATTTTTTTCCTCACCCACCTGAGGCATTGAAAAGGAAAAAAACAACAACAACAAAAACAAAAAATAAGCATACAAT
Source organism: Batillaria attramentaria (assembly GCA_018292915.2). Classification (NCBI taxonomy): domain Eukaryota; kingdom Metazoa; phylum Mollusca; class Gastropoda; family Batillariidae; genus Batillaria; species Batillaria attramentaria. Next base: position 156,504 of record JACVVK020000108.1, on the reverse strand, counting down.
AACCATCAAATTTGTTAAATGGTTTAACGTCACAACAAAACAATAGTAGGTGACACAATCCTTTTAGACTATTAATAAGCTAACAAGACAAAAAAAAAAGTACCAAAAATAGACTTGCAAAAACTGTTAAAGTTGCAGCGAGATGGTTCTAACAGATTTGTAGAGCAGCGTTTAAATACCACTAACCCTAAATGTCGAGCTGACCCAATTGCTCGTCAGTTGATGGCAGAGGGGAAAACGAGCCCTCATCCTCCCAAAGTGTTTGGAAACCACTTCTGAAAAGCTCCTGTCTGTGAAATAAAGCGGGGAGCCGGGATAGCCAAATGGTACAGTGTTGGACTTCCAATGCTCAGGTCGTGAGTTCGAATCCCGGCTGGGGCCAGATACTTGTATCGGCCTTTCTCTCGTTGCCCCGTCTTTGATATGTGTGTGGAAAAGGACGGTAAACTCCCAAACACCACCTCCCCCCACCGCCCCGTGAAACAAAGTATCTTTTTGGCTCCGTGACTGCTAGGCAGCTCTCACACCAAACGATGTCAGATTTTTGGGATATAAGCAAATTGCACACAGAAGACGTGTGTGTGTGTGTGTGTGTGTGTGTGTGTGTGTGTGTGTGTGTGTGTGTGTGTGTGTGTGTGTGTGTGTGTGTGTGTGTGTGTGACAGGAAGTACACAAAGAAATCCCCCGGCTGGTATTTTCCGGAAACAATACAGCCTGACATAGAGGAACCGACAACGGAAGAACTGGAGCAGTTGAGTCAATGGCATCTCTACGACCTGATCGAGGTATTGTGACCGATTAACTTTTACACGACCATGCATCCAGTGTTTGTGCAGAGCCCTTGCTTACCGTTGCCATCCTCACACCCAGACCCCGGGTGCTGACCCGTGAGGACGCATTTACCAAGCACCCACAACCCATGTTATCTCCGCTCTCGCTGTGGCCGCTATGCCTAATATCTCCAATCAAAACTATTTTTCCATTAAAGTGCTTATAATTATCTTTCAAACCATATCAAACACGTTTAGGAAACACCTGAGGAAGACCTCTTTTTAAAAAAAATCGAAAACAAAATGCTCAAATCGCTCGGTTGGCAAGGGTTGGGCACACACACAGTGCCTGAGTTACAGGGGCAATGAGTTAATGACCCTCCTGTTAATATTGTGAGCAAATGGTTATATTGTGAGGACATGGTCCAAGCAAAAGGCCACTGTTCAAAGTGTTGCTGAACTTCATTTCTATTTCTTTGGTAGTTCTGAATTGGATTTGAATTTCATTCTCCTTGCTAGACACTCTAAAATTATTAAAAGGATATTGGTAAAACTAGAATTACTTAGTGCAGAGATAGGAACATAAACAGGAAAATTGTGTCAAGGTTACGTTCTAGATCAGATACTCTGGGCTCCTTCAAGTAACGCTAGTCTCATACCACGCGCACACAAGGAACGAATTTTATAACTTTCGGATCATTTCCGTTGATGACAGCGCTTGAGGTGTGTCCAGAGATGTAGAAAAAGTATCATGATGATGTGTTCCCATCAGCAAGCAGTCATGTATTTTGTAGAAACTTAAAAAAATAAGTGTTTTTCTTCCCCTAGAAATCTGTCAGTGGCGCCGAAGGCAGCCATGTTGTTTTGAAGTACTACTGAAAACTTGGATGCACCAGTTTCGTAATTTCAGATTACAAGTTTCACCCTAAAATGTATCGTTGTTTGAACAGAAATAACTTTAGGAAGATTTTGAAAGAAGTTGTAGATTTTATGAGAGAGAAATTCTTGACAGATAAATTTTAGTCAGTCAGAACCGTTATGTCTCGAAACCAAAACCCGTTAGTTTCTGTCGTCTGCTACAAGCAACGGACGGTAAGGATCGGAGTTGACCTAGTTACGAGTCGTTTGATTTCGGTTTTGTTCAGTTGATTTTTAGACAAGTAAAGGAAAAAATAGTTTTATTGAAAAGCATTGTTGTGTCTAAGGATAGCCATTTGAGACCTGATTGGTCAGCCAATTAATAAAAGTAGTGGACAACTGACCAACCGATCATTCTCTAGTATTCTTCTCTAGATTCTTCACTAAGATTCTTCTCTCAGATCTCGTCGCAGATTCTTCTTTCGTTCTCTTCGCCGATAATCACCGTTTTCTTCAGTTCTGGTTTGTTTCAAAGTCGACCATGTGAAGCAGTAACTTTAGAATTTCTTTTGGAAATCATTTACGGAAAACTTTTGAAGAAAAAAGTTTGGCGATAACCTCTGTTGGTCGAGCGACCTCATTCTTGTGCAAATGACCTTCACCTTGAGAAACTAGGTCAGTAGGGCCTGAGAGTTGACGGTGAATGGAGGTCAGCTGTGTTAGTCAACGCGGAGTTGTAGTGTTATGATAGGGAATTAGAATATAGCAGCTAGGGAAATGAACCGTCGTTAGATTAGGGAATTTAGGGACTTAGTGCAAATTGTTTACTGCAAGAATATCTCTCATCATTGAAACTGAGAAGAACTGTGACTTTGATGACTTTCTGACATTGTAATTGAAACTGTTTGTATCCTGACAAAAAGAAGTTTTAACAAGAATAACAACGGCATCCTGAACAAATAACTTTGCCTTGGTGTGCGGTGTGTGAGTGCGGAAGGCTGATCCTGTGTCCACTACACCGACATCAAAGGGGCAGAAGTTTACAATATGTTTAGATCGTTCTGAGCCTGTTAGGTGGTGTCTATTGTCACACCACTAAGACACATACACAAACACATGCACAGACAAGCTTTCAAATTACTCATCTTCACTTTCACCCACTTTTGTAGCAATTTTTACACACTTAATTTTGTTCACGATTATGTTCTGCATAGATGCGTGCGAACAATACATGCGTGATGCTCTGTGTGTGTGTGTGTGTGTGTGTGTGTGTGTGTGTGTGTGTGTGTGTGTGTGTGTGTGTGTGTGTGTGTGCTCTTTTACTTTTATAGTTGTTCTTACGTAGTGTACATTGAGTGAATTTTTTTTTTCGGTTTTAGACTGTAAGGCGCCTGGAGCTCGCTCTCCGGGGATAGGTGCCATTATTATTGTTGTTATTATGTCGCACGCACCAGAGCGAATAGCCGGGGATGGGTGTTTGGGAGTTTAACGTCCTTTTCACCCATATAAATGGGTGATATCAAAGACGGGGCAACGAGAAAAAAGGCCAGCACAAGTAAAAGTGAATAGCATGGTGGAAGTCTGCGCATTTAGTAGAGCTTAGTACAAGGCTTTCATTGCTTTCCCCTCCAGCCGTGCTGCGCCCTGTGTGTCTCAAATGAGACGGAAATGCTCCCCGAGGAGTGACTATGACTACCATAGTATATCATGTGTTTTCCATGTTTCAGGATCCCGCGGAACGAAACAACGTGTACTCACAGTATGAAAATGACCCTGAAGTGCTGGAACTCAAGGATCTGATAGAGGCGGAGAACAGCAGAACGGTGCCCATGCAAAATGGCGGAGAGAGTCCTCTGGCCACTGTATTCCGGGATCAGATGCACCATTGGATGCCCGGATGGTGCGAGGCGGACCCTCCAGCCAGCGGTGGGTAACAACAGCAGATTACAAACCCTGTGACCAAATGGTCTGTGAAAATGGTGTGCGTGCGTGCGTGCGTGCGTGCGTGCGTGCGTGCGTGCGTGCGTGCGTGCGTGCGTGCGTGCGCGCGCGTGTGTGTGTGTTTGAAGGCGGCTTCTTATGGTCTGCAGAACTGATTTGTTTCTTACGGTCTACATTCCTGAACTCGTTATTGTGCTACAGTAATGAACCGTTGTGGTCTGTGAAAAAGAAGAAGAACAACAACAAAAACACCCCAAAACCGTTATGATACTGACAACAAACTACATTATTGTCCTAATAAATAAACTACATTATTGTCCTAATAAATAAACTACATTAGTGTTTTAATAAATAAACTAAATTAGCGTCCTAATAAATAAACTACATTAATGACCTAATGAATAAACCACATTAGTGTCCTAATAAATAAACATTAGTGACCTAATAAATAAACCACATTAGTGTCCTATTAAATAAACTACGATAGTGTCCTAATAAATAATCTACATTAGTGACCTAATAAATTAAAACACATTAATGTCCTAATAAATAAACTACATTAGTGACCTGATAAATAAACTACATTATGGTCCTAATAAACTACATCAGTTTCCTAATCAATAAACTACAATAGTGCCTTAATAAATAAACTACATTAGTGCCCTAATAAATAATCTACATTAGTGACCTAATAAATAAACCACATTAGTGACCTGATAAACAAACTACATTAGTGCCCTAATAAATAAACTACATTATTGCCCTAATAAATAAACTACATTAGTGTCCAAATAAATAAACTACATTAGTGTCGTAATATATGCTTGTCATGTACATATGTCTGTGCAGTCTGCACTCCAACTCCGTGTCAAAATGGCGGCACGTGCATCATGGAGGACAGTACACGTGGCTATTACTGTCTGTGTCCACGCAGAGCGTCCGGGGACAACTGTGAAACACGTGAGTTGACCGTTTGTGTCTCCGCAGGGTCACTCCAGAGTTGGTACCAGAACACATGAAAACAGTTGTCTACAGAAAAAAGACCCTGCTGTTTTGTCAACCCTCGCCAGTGTTTTCTGCAGAAAAGTAAAAAAAAAAAAAAAAAAAAAAAGGTGCAGTTTAGTCATTTCCATTTTTTCAAGAATTTTCTGCAGAAAACCATTTTTTTCTGCACGAAAGTGCTGCCGAAAAAGAGGCCTGTCGATTTTTTTTCCCCGGAGAAAAGTTGCCATTTTGTCATATATCGTCAAAGATATATTATAATTATGCTTTCTCATCATATATATATTTGTATCATTGTACATCATCAAACCGCAACGTTACACCCCGTGAATACGACACGTCGTCTGTGCTAACTGCAGCATACGTGCAATTTAAGAAACGCGAATTTCAAGCTGTTGGCTGGAATTATGGGCACGGTAGTATTGAAATACACACACGGGATTTGGCCTAGTGGTTAAAGGCTCATTGTTTATGCTCATGGGTCGTTCTGAGCTGTTCTTGTGGTGCCTAGCATCACACCACTCAGTCACCTGCACAGTGACAGCATCTCACACGCCAACAGAAGCGTTCTCAGTGGCGCAGCTAAACACACTGAGCGAGAGTGTTGTAGCAACACCAATCGCTCAGTGGTAGACTCTGAAGGTACGACCGCTTTCGCCAAGTGTATCGCATTAAGAGCTCTACTAATAATCAAGAGAGCGGTATGTCGACCCTACAGGCGCACTCACAAGCAAAACTGTTCTCTAACATAAGTTGGCTCAGTAAACATGGAAACAACGCGTTTAACCCTTTCTGCTCTGACGCTACTATCATCCGCCTGCCGTTAGTTGCCTGGATCCCGTCGTGCCATTGCGACATCACCTTCAGCGGATTGCCAAAGAAACCTGACAGCAGACACGTTCACAAGGGAGATAACATTTAAACAAACTGGTACGACTATAGTCGTAGCTCGGATAGAATGAGTTAAGGCGTCCGCTGCGGATACTGAGACGCAGGTTCTAACCTCAAGTGGTCAAGATTTCCGTGGGATTTTTTTTTTTCAGTTCGAGTTCACGTGCAGATTCGTGCCAGTCTCGCCTTCGTGTACGCACGCACGCACGTTCGCTCAATATCAAGTGTACACGTTAAACATTCTATTCGAAACGGGAGGGACCGCGGAATGGGAAACAGTAGGGGGGACTGGAGGGGGGGGGGGAGGAGGGGGAGGTTACGCCCTTTTCCACCACCTACGGGTGATATCAAAGACGGGGCAACGATTAAAAAGCCAGCACAAATATTTGGCCCCAGCCGGGATGCGAGCTCACGACCCGAGCATTAGAAGTCCAACGCTCTACCATTCGGCCACCCCGGCTCCCGTGGGAAACAGTGACACAACAATCATGCATGCAGGAAAAAGGGCAACAGAATTGGTAGCACTTTTTTTCAGTGTTATTTACTCAGTATGTGTTTATATTTTATCCGTTGTACAGTTGTGGTTTCCAATACTGAGAGCTCGCTCGTATTTCCTCCACACCCCATAAGGGGATACAGCAATATACCTTTTTAACTTTGACTTTGAGGTTGTACCAGTTACCAACTACCAACTTCAGTGTTGTTATAGTGGTTGCTTGATGTAAACCTTGCCGCTCTGTCAGTTGCTCCGTGTGAGGAATCCGAGATGCAGGCTGGCGGTTACCAGCAAAACGCCCAGTCCGAGGTTCGCGCTGACGGTTTCTTCATCACTGCCTCTGACCCTTCGACGGTGTTCAAGGCTGACTACGTCCTTTCCGGCGACAAGAAGGTGGACTTTGAGAGCGTGACCTTTGAGGTTCTGGACGGCGATGCGAAGAGAATGACGTTCAATGTGTATGACGGCAGGAAAGTTGTTGAGGTGAATTCACGCAAATTTACTGTTTATCATGCGCCTAGCCGCCCCCATCATGCAGCTTTGACGCATCACTACTTATTTAAGAAAATGCCTTTGACCGGCCCCCGTAGTGTAGCGGTTAGCACTTCGGACCAGGGACCGGGAGACCCGAGTTCGAGTCCTATCCGAGGCAAGGGGGAATTTCCTACCTAGGTCGGCTCCTACCCAGAGCGGGTGTGCTATAGGCCCAATGGGGAGGCTGTTGCCACACAGCCGCGATTCACCCACTTCACGGGTGCGACTTTGGGGGTGCTTCCCTTGGTTTGACACGTCTTATGATGTGGATGATTAAACGGCCGGCACCGCAGCTGCCGTAGTTTCCGGGCCTGGTTAATGCCGGGATATTTATGACTGGAAGCGTGGAATGCGGCCCTGTCCCTCAGTCCCAAACCACACGGACCTCCATAGGATCATCTTACCATCATCCTCATCTCCATCATCATGCATAATAAAAATTGCCCCAGCTTTCGAGCCCTCCGTGGATTCCACCCATTACAGGGAAGAATACCACTGGAGCCGGTAAAAGAGTTGTGGCAGGAAAAAAAATGCCTTTGAAAAATGTCTGTTGTATCAAAAACAACATCATTTTGAGGGCATCAGCGCGGTTCTATGTGTTAGCCAGCGGTATTGTATTAAGTTAGTTTAGACTTGACGGGGGTTATACATTGCTTTTTTTTTCTGCTGCTGTTAATTCTATGTAAATCAACGTTATACTGGCGGTCTTTCTTTAAATTTGTGAAAACATTAAATTTGTGAAAGCGATATATATATATATATATATATATATATATATATATAGATAGATAGATAGATAGATAGATAGATAGGCGAAAGACCGCCAGTATAACGTTGATTTACATAGAATTAACAGCAGCAGAAAAAAAAAAGCAATGTATAACCCCCGTCAAGTCTAAATATATTATATGCTCTTACACTGTTACACAGATCAGCCCAACTGTGCTTGAATTTGTTCTTGATCATGCCAGACAATGTGCATAAATATCCACCTTTTTTTTTACCTTTTTTTTAAAAATTGGTTATTTTTGTTGTTTATGTGCTTGTTTTTAGACTGGAACGCTAAAGTTCAAGGAAATGCACAAAGGCGAGCAGTGGACAGTTCCCTTCCTGAATGCCGCTGTTGGTGACTCCATGCGTTTTACTGTCGTACCTCAGGACGGCGTGTCGGCCATTGCACTCCGGGTGATTAATGTCGGCAGCTGCCTCCAACAGGGTTAGTTGTAGAAAACACTTTCAAAAGGGAAGCAACTGGTGTAAGAAACAGGGAAGAGCACTTACTCAGTTGACGGAGCTAGCAACATGACGCCTTAACACGGCATAAGCAAATTAGTGGTAGTGAGATTTCCAAAATTCCGTCAGAAGTATAACAAATCTTCCTTTGTGTAGATCACAAGTATAAATTAGCAGAGTAGCCTTCTTTCAGTTCTAAAATTCGATTTGTCCACCGTCGTTATCTGTGTCTGTATAATTATCTCCTTGAGAGTTCCACTCGAAGTTGTCTGTGTAAAGCAAATAAAAGCGACATAAAAGGGACAGAAACCACTTAACTTTGACAAAGGACGGCACAGGCCAACGTTTCGGCTTTCGCCTTCTTCAGGACATAAACAAATGTCTGTGTAGTTTTAATTTGGGATTGTGTGTGTGTGTGTGTGTGTGTGTGTGTGTGTGTGTGTGTGTGTGTGTGTGTGTGTGTGTGTGTGTTAGAGAGAGGTCGGGGGCGAGGGGGAAGGGGGAAGAGTGGGCGGGTGGGTGTTTGGGAGTTTAACGTCCTTTTCCACGCATGGGCATCGAGATAAAAGCCAGCAAAAATAGTTTGGCTCCATCCGGGATTCAAACTCACGACACAGGCGTTGAAAGTCCGACGCTGTACCATTCGGCCGTCCCCCCTTCCCCTCCCCCTCCTCCTCTTCCCTCTCCACCCCCCACCCCCACTCCCCGGAGTTTCGATCTAAAGCGGATTTCCGACATTGGATCAAAATCATTTGTTAATGATTTAGATTTTTTAAAAAGATACTTCTTTTTCAGAAACTGCGACGACAACAACAACCGCTGCCCCAAACGCTCCAGGTACTCTGTGATTTTCTGCCCGCCTGCCCGCCTGTCTGTCTGTCCGTCTGTCTGTCTGTCTGAATGAATGAGCGTTCAACAGTCTACGAAACAACGGGTAGCATTCCCCCGATTTTTAGGGGAGAGACCTGGTTGTCTGACGTTTTCTACATAAGAAAACACGAATTTAGAGATGAGTGTACCATCTTGCGAATTATAAATTTAAAAAGTGTTTTCTTATGATCTCTTGTACGGAATTTCCAGAGTCCGAAAGTTTGTCTCAGTTCGGTCCCCTCCGATCCGTCTTTTTACTTGACCGTGGAGAATTTCGTCAGTATGCGCACGCCTTGTCGCTGTTTCGCCAATAGAAACTATCGTTCTGTGCGGGACTGCTTCTTAGTGAAAGCAAACGGAAAAGGGCACGTGATGCGCGTGAAATTTAGAAGAGGGAGCTTCATCGAATGTTTTCCCGAGATAACTTCACCTCGCCCATGCAGAAGCTTCGCCTTTTGTACAGTGCGTGCGTGCGTGCGTGCGTGTACGTGTGTGTGTGTGTGTGTGTGTGTGTGTGTGTGTGTGTGTGTGTGTGTGTGTGTGTGTGTGTGTGTGTGTGTGTGTGTGTGTGTGTGTGCGCGCGCGCGCGCGAGATGTGACAGCTTTCGTATGGGATCTTACCCATTCTAGGCCAGATTGTACACAATTGTCACCTCCTTGTACACAAGAGAAAGACTGGAGGCAATCAGGTCTAAGAATGGAGCCGGTGGAGGGCGGTCCGTACCCGATATCCACAAGAATATATATACTGACCAACTCCGATGTCCGAACTATTATCATCATCGCGGACTTTGTCAATGCCCCTGCCTTTCGTGGGGGATCAGGGACCGTAGGCTGGCCATGATGAATGCAGTATAACCATAGTGAAATCAGATTGGTCAGAGAGGACAAAGAGCCGCAAAAGGAGGGACGAGAAAATATTGATTATGCAGGAGTAACGGAATCCTTTCCCTCACTGGCACTTTATGGGTGAATAAACTGTCCAAGGCAAAAGGCAACTGCTGGTTCTGTGTTTTGTTTGTGTAGCCATTCGTAGTCGATCGTTTGTTTGCATGTGTGTACCACCTCAGCCAGTCGCACTCCATCATTTTAACCTACGAGAGTCATTCAGGACACACGTACCACATGCTCACAGAAATAGTGGTAAAAACGACAGGGACAGTTGTCTTCAGACTCAGCGAAACAAGTCTGTCCCCTTGGGTTGGGCCCAAATACACAGAGGAACGTCAAACATTTCAATATTACTCGGAGTTCTTGAAGCGAACACTGGCCTTTAGCTCTTAAAACCCCATGCAAAATCACTTTTTATTTGAAATCTTCAGATCACTAGAAGCCACTGCTAGGCAATATACAGCGGTCTCGCCTTGCGTAATAGTGGCTTGAAGTGGCTTCTCCTGGCGTGCAGTGGCTTGTTCTTTTTCCCCAGTCTTATCAGATATAGTGAGCAGGGGGTGATCGAGCTCGGTCTCTTTAAAGGGTTTTATATGGAGGAACCGACACTGTGAAATATCAGCTTATCTGACACCTCAAGCTCGAACCTTACCAGCGAAAGTGAATGGCGTGTGACGTAAACCACGCTTACCACTCTTCCTACTCTCGGAAGCACCACTTTCCACCCACTTTACAGACCTTGCATACCCTGTAAAGCTGCCTTGGTAGAACTACTACTGTAAGTCGCGAAGTGTGGGTCAAGGGTCGTTCACCGTGAGGTTCGAGCGGTTTTGAGCTCTCGTGTTTGTGTGCTGGTTTGAATGGATATTGGCTGTGTTGCATGTTGATTTTTTGTTGTTGTTTTCTGCAAGCCTGTGTGTGATGTGGTACCCCTCCGCTTATCCAGTGAAAAGCTCCTCAAAGTTCCCGGGCAAAACCTGAAATCTTTTGGCCAACGCTCTTTCCGCTTTGTTACCCCTATATAATCTAGAACTCGCTGCCCGCTAGCGCGAGACAGCAACCTACTTTGGCTTCTTTCAAATCAGATCTAAACTCCTACCTGTTGCAACTGGCATTTTACTGATTGAGGTAGTACTTGCTGTGTAAGGATGCGTTTGATGTGCGCGTGAGTGATGTGTGAATCACAGACGTATACAGATAGACGCACCGCGGTGCCGGAAAAGTGACGCCGCCGCGCGCCATGTTGCTAGTACCTGGAAGTGCCAGCTGTTTACATAGCGCGCATAGCATTGGCCAGATGCTATCAGCTGTTTACATAGCGCGCATAGCATTGGTCCGCTTTATCTTACGTCACATTTCTGATGACGTCTTTCTAAAGAACTTTGTATTTCGAACGAGGCGTCCTATATACAGAGCCTCTGAGTTCTGGTATTAGTAAGATGGCCGCGATAGCGACACTCGCAAGCAGCGGTGGCAGCGTGCGGCGGTGCGTCTATCTCTTTATGTCTGTACGTGGTGTGAATGCCCAATCTGCCAAGAAGCGCGCTTTAGAAATGTGATAGATTATTTTATGTTTGTGCGACTTTGTTGAAAATGTAGAACCCTGTGTGCTTTGTTAACCCAGAGTGTGGCGCAGGCTGGATGGGCTATGGAGACTCGTGTTACAAACTGTTTGCTGGATCCAGTTATGACTCGGCGGTGACCACGTGTGAAGGTGAAAATGGCGTACTGGCTTTTACCAAAACAGAGGGCGAATTCAACTTCATCTACCAGACAGTGGCGTAAGGAGCTTCAGAACTTACGGCCTATAAACAGTCTCAGACAACAGTTGTGTTCCTCATTTGCATTGTGTTTGTTTATAGTAAAAGAAAAATCTTGATTTTTTTCCAGTGTGTTTGTTAATTAGCGATGAGCAGGTTTATGGTGAATGTGGAGGTTTGTGGTGAATGTGGAGGTTTGTGGTGAATGTGGAGGTTTATGGTGAATGTGGAGGTTTATGGTGAATGTGGAGAGGTTTGTGGTGAATGTGGAGGTTGCTGGCAAAAGTGGAGGTTGTTGGTGAATGTGGAGGTTGTTGGCAAAAGTGGAGGTTTGTGACGAAAGTGGAGGTTTATGGTGAATGTGGAGGATGTTGACGAAAGTGCAGGTTTAGGGTGAATATGGAGGTTTATGGTGAATGTGAAGGCTTGTGGTGAATGTGGGGGTGTTTGGTGAATGTGGAGGCTTTTGGTGAATGTGGACGTTTGCGGTGAATGTGGAGGTTTATGGTGAATGTGAAGGTTGTTGGTGAATGTGGAGGTTGGTGGTGCATGTGGAGGTTGGTGGTGCATGTGGAGGTTTGTGGTGAATGTGGAGGTTTCTGGTGAATGTGGAGGTTGGTGGTGGATGGGGAGGTTTATGGTGACTGAGGAGGCTTGGGGCGAATGTTGAGGGTGTTGATGAAAGTAGAGGTTGGTGGTGAATATTGAGGTTGGTGTAGAATGTGGAGGTTTGTAGTGAATGTAGAGGTTTGTGGTGAATGTGCACGTTGGTGGTGAATGTGCAGGTTTGTGGTGAGTATGGAGGTTTGTGGTGAATGTGGAGGTTTACAGTGAATGTGGAAGTTTGTAGTTAATGTAGAGGTTTTCGGTGTATGTGGAGGTTTGTGGTAAATGTGGAGGCTTGTGGTGTATGTGGAGAGGTTTGTGGTGAATGTGGAGGTTTACAGTGAATGTGGAGGTTTACAGTGAATGTGGAGGTTTGTAGTGAATGTAGAGGTTTTTGGTGTATGTGGGAGTTTGTGGTGAATACGGAGGTTGGTGGTGAATATGGAGGTTGGTGGTGAATGTGGAGAGGTTTGTGGTGAATGTGGAGAGGTTTGTGGTGAATGTGGAAGTTGGTGGTATATATGGAGGTTTGTGATGAATGTGGAGAGTTTTGCTGAACGTGGAGATTTGTTTTGTGTGTGCTTAAATATGGAGGTCTGTGGTGATTGTTTCAGGGGAAGCTCCGCATTATGGCTGGGAGGAGATGACAAAGCTAATGAGGGTACCTGGGTGTGGTTGGACGGATCCCCTGTGAACAACGGGTATACAAACTGGAAATCAGGTCAGCAGCCGATCCTGCTCGTTACGTGAAATTTGTTACAGATGTTTGTTTACATGCAATTGAATCACGGATTTTCGTGTGTTAGTTTCAGCTTCTGTTTGAGGCCATTGACTTGAATATAGTACAAAAATCTGCATACTGATATTTTGCTTCCTTGAAAGAGCTCTTCCGGCCTACCTTTCTAACTCCCTAACAGTCCACCAAACAGTACGCGCTGTTCCGTTTTTCCTCTGAAAAACTGTTGAAAGTTCCTCGCCGGAAACAGTAGGCGAGTGCGCGTTTAGCTTCGCTGCCCCGTTGCTGTGGAGCGCACTACGTTTGGTCTGACTTGAAAACGCACCTATTTCGACTGGCTTTCGACTAGGTCCGCTCACCTTCTCCTGATTCAGCTGCTATGTGTGTGCGTGCGTGCGTGCGTGCGTATGTGCGTGCGTGCGTGCGTGTGTGTGTGTGTGTGTGTGTGTGTGTGTGTGTGTGTGTGTGTGTGTGTGTGTTGGTATGAATGCGGCAGTTCGCGCATTAGGTCACTATGTGAGAATTTTGGGCTGTATAAGTACAATTCATTATTATTATTATTATCATTTATCTCTCTCGCCCTAACGTTTCCTGACTAGGCATGTCGCGTGATTTGCAGGCGAGCCGGATGGTAACCATAACGACAAAGACGCTGACTGTCTTTGGGTGACGCCGGGTGGTTGGTGGAGGGACGCCATCTGTAGCCAGTCAAAACAGTTCGTTTGCAGAGTAGATGGTGAGTTGTGTGGAGTTTAGACCATGACAATGACGCCATGATTGTGCTGTAGACCAAACGACGCAGTAAATTCCAGGCCGTGTCATTTTGTTTTGTGCTTCTAAAACAAAAAACAAAACAAAAAAACCCCCTAAAAACAAAGAAACAAAACAACAACCACAAACCACAAAAATAAAGAACAAAACAACAACAACAACATATGAACGCACTGGAAAAATGTCCACGCACTGGAAAAATGATGTATTACGTAAGTATACTTGTAAGGCCGAGTCTGCCCAAGCATTGATTCGATTTTGATTTGAGTCCAGTAACAGTGGTGTGTCTGTTTCACTGGTCTTTTCTCGTTTGTGCTTGTGGTTGAGAGAATTATGTTTAAAATTATAGAAATAATTGTTTAATTTTCTAACGGACTGATTTTAAAAATGAAAAGGGTGCAGTGGAATATCGGATCTTCTCCTCCAAGTGATGTAATTATTTACTGTGAAAAGTTGTATCAGTTCGTATCAATACGATGGCATTCATCTGGCGTCTCTGATTTCAGCTGGAGCGACTGCGACTGCGACCACAGCCGCCAACCCTGCAACCGGTAAAATTCAATCCACACGCCATTTGATTTACTGAACCCATGTCTGTCTGTCTGTTTCTCAGTCTGTGCCATAGACGTATAGAGAAAGACGCACCGCGGTGCCGGAAAAGTGACGCCGCCGCGCGCCATGTTGCTGGTACCTGGAAGTGCCAGCTGTTTACATAGCGCGCATCACTCTCTGGGGCACAGAGTCTTTCAGTGGAAAGTACCTCTGTGCACGGTGGGAAAATGGCGCTCACTGCGCTACCGTGATGGGCCTAAATTGTCTCGGTGCTCTCAAACACAAGGTCGCGCACTATGTCATCCTTGACCAGCTTTGAACCCAGAGGGATCCTCAATGGCGCAAGTGGTGGCAGGCTGTCTTCAGAGTGAAAGTAGGCGTGTTTCTGAATCAGAGACATACATAACATGTCTCTGTCTGAATGGACAGATCTGTTATTACATTCAGTCCTAGAGCACGGGTGTGTATGCTTTTGTAATCGTCTCTTATTCCACCACAAGGCAGGTAAGTGATCGTCTGCACCGTGCAATAATACTTGCCTGTAGAGTGCAACACCTTGGCCTGTCAGAGTGCAACCCCCTTGCCGTTTACTCACATCCTGTTGGATCAATGTACCACGTAAACAGTGCCATCAAAGCGCAACTATAATTGTCCGCTTGCAAAGATTTTGCCCAAACGAAAAGTGGTCGGATATTCAAGACTTCGTTTTAAATCGATTCATATGACACACAAGTCTTCGCTTTTCTAAACTAGAGAGGCAAAAGCCTCCATGGCTCCCTTGTGACATGGGTCAAGGTCATTCAAGAGTAAAAAATCTTACCACTATCTATCATCAAGCCAAGTAAGGTGTCTCTGGTGTTCTTAGTTCCTGGCAATATTACACTTTTCCCCCAAACTGACTATATGGCCTTGACCTTGGGCCAAGGTCATTCAAATATGACGTCTATCATTACACCAAGTTGGATGCCTCTAGTATTTGTAGTTTCTCCAAAGACGGTAATATTGAAATTGACAACAGACAGCTTTAATGACCTTGACTCAAAGTCAAGGTCATTTAAAGTGGTATGGGTATATAGTTCTTATCAATGTCTATTAGCATGGCAAGTTTGGCGCCTCTGCTGTTTGTTGTTTCTGAGAAAATGCCAATGTTACGGTTTCACAAAAATAGCTTGTACGGCCTTGACCTTGACACAAGGCTATTGAATACATGTATATCTGTTAAGTTCTTATCAATGTCTATCACCATATAAAGTTTAAAACCTCTGGTTTTTGTAGATTCCAAGAAAATGCCAATGCAAAATTTTAAAACAGACAGTTTGGTGCCTGTGCTGTTTGTAGATTCTGAGAAAATGCCAATGTTAAGGTTTTCTACGGAAATGCGGAAAATAACTTGTCTGACCTTGACCTTCACACAAGGCCATTGAATACATGTATATCTGTAAAGTTCTTATCAATGTCTATCATCATGCAAAGTTCAAAACCTCTGGCATTTGTAGACTCCAAGAAAATGCCTATGTAAAATTTTCAAACAGACAGCTTTAGTGACCTTGACCTTGAGTCAAGGTCATTCAAAATTATATATTTTGAAAGGTCTTATGGCTGCCTATCGGTATGCCAAGTTTGGTGACTCTGCTCTTTGTAGATTCTGAGAAAATGCCAATGTTAAGGTTTACTGTGGACACACCCACAGACAGACACACACACACACACACAGACAGACGACGGAGGGTTACAACATAGACTCCCATTGTTACACAAGGGAGCCAAAAAAAAAATTCGCCATTTTTGAAAATGGCGCTGGCTGTAAGCAGTCACATTTTCACGCCCCGCCGAAAAGGGACTGCACTCTGGAGTCTAAGCGCGCATAGCACTGGCCAGACGCTATCAGCTGTTTACATAGCGCGCATAGCATTGGTCCGCTTTATCTTACGTCACATTTCTGATGACGTCTTTCTAAAGAACTTTGTATTTTGAACGAGGCATCCTATACACAGAGCCTCTGAGTTCTGGTATTAGTAAGATGGCCGCGATAGCGACACTCGCAAGCAGCGGTGGCAGCGTGCGGCGGTGCGTCTATCTGTGCATGTACACCTTATATTCAGCAAGATGACCGCCAGCCCAATATGTTGTTTCCATTCTCTCTCTCTCTCTCTCTGCGTGCCTGCGTGCATGCCTGACTTCCCCAAGGAACGCCAGCACGACGTCAATCAAATATGACGTCGGCGAAATGACGCTCACACTTTGTGTAGCTAGGCGTGCATTGTTTCTTCTATCTTTGTGAGGTGTGTGGTTTGTTGAGGAATTGTGCTTGGAGCGCAAACTACAAACGCTACGTCAGTGGTGAAACTAGACTCCAGAGTGCAGTCCCTTTTCGGCGGGGCGTGAAAATGTGACTGCTTACAGCCAGCGCCATTTTCAAAAATGGCGATTTTTTTATATTTTTTTTTTAGAAAAGCGAAGACTTGTGTGTCATATGATTCGATTTGAAACGAAGTCTTGAATATCCGACCACTTTTGGTTTGGGCAAAATCTTTGCCAGCGGACAATTATTGTTGCGCTTTGATGGCACTGTTTACTTGGGGGCAGGGCCGCTATTGCGCGGGTCCGCTATTGCGCGGGTTCTCTATTGCGCGGGGCCGTAATTGCGCGGGGTCGCTATTGCGCGTTGACTGTTTGTCATTCAACCAGTCTCTCAACACAGTGTAACAGAAATTCCCAAAGCCAAGAGACGCAGCCTACAGAATACTGTGCTGACAATCATTCCAACGTGTTCCAAGTCGGTTTTTTTTTTTTTTTTTTTTTTTGGGGGGGGGGGGGAGGTGGGTGGGTTAAATTCTCTCAAATGTTCTTTCCCTTGACTACTTTAGTTAAAACTACCTAATTTGGGTTACAGGGTTAGGGTTAGTTATATGGCAAATACTGACGATTTTCCAAGGAACCCACTTTTTTGTGAAACCCACTTTTTCAATGGAAATTTCTCATATTTATAGGGACATGTGTGTGTGTGTGTGTGTGTGTGTGTGTGTGTGTGTGGTATTGTTTTGAATCAATGGGTTAAAGTGGGTGTGTGGGGGGGGGGGGAGGGAGGGTGACACAGGAAAGCCCTGTGATCATGCTTTTCTAATGTGGAAGTTTTTAATAAGCACTGTAATTATAAGCATTAATTCACTCATATTTGTGCAGAATGGGCTGGGTGATTCACTTGATGAATGTATGTTGACAAATTCAGACATGCTATATTCTGGCTCGTGATTAGGCACTGTTTTTGACATGTCACATTTACAGACTCCTGCAGATGTTTTATGTGATGTGAACCTGACATTTTCAAAGGTCAAAATATTGCTCTTATTTTCATCTGTTATAATGTATGTCATATACTTCGGTAGCTCGGGGAAAATATCTCAGATCATGTGCTGTGACTCTCACGAGCACCGAAGTGATACAAAACTAAATATCAAATTTATCTATAAATGTTACTTTGGTCATTTAATGAAGAGTTTATGATGTATTTTATTATAAAGAAGCAAAAAAACAATGAAAACACTCATTAATTTTGTCAGATTTTTACCAATACCGACAAGCCATCCATAATACTACGCGTACATTCACCATATATAAGCATTTTGACATATACTTCATTTTTGTTTGTTTTAAATGGTAATAAACCATTGGCAAGAGTCATAATAATTGATTTAAGTAGTACACGAATCTGTTTATGATTTAGACCATCTGTTAATATCACGTAAGACGCCGAAGCGTGAAAGCGCGCCTTTAAGTTAAGGGCTGTAACTCTGGTGCATCCCTATGGATTCTTGGGAACATTTTTTAAATACAATCAGGACATCCTAGGAAGACATTTGGCACCATCGTAGTACATTCCTGGGGGGAGGGGGGGGGCGTCACCTTGGCAACTATTCCGCTTGTTATAGATATGTTCGTAGGTCGCGCAATAGCGGCCCCGCGCAATAGTGGCCCCGCGCAATAGCGGCCCCGCGCAATAGCGGCCCCGCGCAACAGCGGGCCGACTCCGTTTAGGTGGTACACTGATCCAACAGGATGTGAGTAAACGGCAAGGGGGTTGCACTCTGACAGGCCAAGGTGCACTCTCTGGGGCACAGAGTCTTTCAGTGGAAAGTTTTAAAGGTTCTGTGCACGGTGGGGAAATGGCGCTCACTGCGCTACCGTGATGGGCCTAAATTGTCTCGGTGCTCTCAAACACAAGGTCGCGCACTATGTCATCCTTGACCAGCTTTGAACCCAGAGGGATCCTCAATGGCGCAAGTGGTGGCAGGCTGTCTTCAGAGTGAAAGTAGTAATATAGATCTGTCCATTCATGTTATGTGTGTCTCTGATTCAGAATGAGCGCCATTTCCCCACCGTGCACAGAGGTACTTTCCACTGAAAGACTCTGTGCCCCAGAAAGTGTGGTGAAACAAGACTCAATCGCAGACCACACCGTAATATTGATGACGTATATACACACACAGATGTTGATGACGTACGTATTCATTTGATGATGACGTGCCTGCTCATATCTGATATGTTGATGACGTGTGTGCAGACTGTGCCGCGTCTTGGACTGAGTACGATGGCGCCTGTTACAAATTCTTCGCCTCGACCGCACAGTACAGCGACGCTGTGTCCGCATGTGCCGGGGCCCGTGAGGGCGCTGTTCTGTCTCCAGCAAAGACACAGGGAGAATTCGAGTTCCTGTTCAACAACCTGGCGTACGTGTTTTCTGTTAGTTATTACTGACTCAAAAAGTGTATGTTTGCTTGTAGCTATATGTACTTTTGTTTTCATTGCATCTTAGTACGGGTTGTCGGGATAGCCGAATGGTACAGCGTTGGACTCCCAGTGCTCGGGTCGTGAGTTCGAATCCCGGCGGGGGCCACATATTTGTGCTGGCCTTTTTCTCGTTTGGTATCACCCATACCTGGTGGAAAAGGACGTAAAACTCCCAAACACCCCCACCCCCACCACCACCACCACCACCCTCACTCCCACCCCTCCCCCTCCTACCCCCCCCCCCCCCTCACCCGCATCCTGTTACGCCTACTTTCATTGGCTAAATCATAGGGCTTAAAAAATCTGCCGATGCAGATTTAAAAAATACGCAAAAACTGTTTAGAAGTCACACCGCAATTGTCAGAAGTACCATGTTTACAGCTTTAGCTTATCAAAAACACTTCCACAGAATGGGGCAGGATTTTTTTTGTTATTGATAGTTTCGTCAAGAACGGGGTATTGAGTTTGTTTCGCCGATTTTTCCAGGTCGGAGTCACAGATGTGGCTGGGAGGAGATGACAAAACTGTGGAGGGCACCTGGGAATGGCTGGACGGTACCGCTGTCAGCAGCACGTATACAAACTGGAAAACAAGTCAGTATTGGATTTAGTAGTAGTACCACATTCTAGAGTATTTGGTGGATTGTAAGTATTTCGTTTACCCAAGTGTTCTGTACAAGATTAGTGTTGTTCTCGATTATTTTCAGTCTGCAGACTGTTTTCAGTAGTACAGCCTGTGTGAAAACATTTCTGGTCATTTTAGGTTAATGCGAGAGAGAGAGAGAGAGAGAGAGAGAGAGAGAGAGAGAGAGAGAGAGAGAGAGAGATGACCAACATATTTTGTCAACAAAGGAAGTTGTGGGTCTGCCGTTGCTAGCTAGGACCAACAGATTATTGTCAAAAAACAAACAAACAAACAAAGAAAAAAAACAAACACAAAAACACCAAAAAGCCGCGAAACAAACAAAACAACAACAAAACAACAACAACAACAACAAACCACACACACACACACACACGCACGCACGCACGCACGCACGCACGCACGCACGCACGCACGCACGCACGCAAATCGATAGGAGATTTTTCATTCTATTTATGCAACACATTTGCTAACCAACACAAGTGACGTACATCGAAAGAGTTAGATGACTGCCAATTAACGTATTTTAAACAAACCCTTTCGGTCCTTCAACTCTGAAGGTTTTATAGCTGTGGCTCACTGCGCACACCCTGTACGCAACTTGACGGACACTGTATAGAGCGTTTTATTGCAATTATAATGCAACCGCCAACAATTTTCGGCGATAAAGTTTTGTAGAACCACTTCCTTAAACCTTTTCAGCCCTGAAGGAATCTCAATAGCGATAACGCTCTCTGCCTGGCGAGTTTTTCAAGTGCGCTAGATCTGAAGCTGGGCTCTTGCATACAAACCCCTATTTTTCAAGTGCGCTAGATCTAAAGCTGGGCTCTTGCATACAACACCCTATTTTTCAAGAAGTATTGGATCCATTATATAGGGGAATCTTCCACTGTGCAGAGCATAATTTATGGGAGTCGGTCACATGCACGCATATTATTGTTAGGGTCTGCGAGACCGTGGGTTATACGGTGGCAGGGCTGAAAGTGTTAAACCTATCATTATGAGTATCAAGGAGAAACAGTTGATCAAGGAGAAACAGTTGATCCTGGCCTAGTGACATAGGTGGCAGTCTAGGTTCTCAGTTTCTCCATGTCCCCTCGGCATA
This sequence comes from Batillaria attramentaria, assembly GCA_018292915.2. Taxonomy (NCBI): domain Eukaryota; kingdom Metazoa; phylum Mollusca; class Gastropoda; family Batillariidae; genus Batillaria; species Batillaria attramentaria. The sequence goes on along the minus strand of JACVVK020000108.1, from coordinate 136,058 downwards.
GGTGAGATTTTCAGGGAAAAACAAACAAACAAAAAAGGGCTGAATAAATCCTGAAAAGTATCGACATTAGCCTGAAATATACCTGTAGGAAGCCTCAAGTGACAGTGACGCCAAAGGTAATCATGAGAAAACAAGGAACCGTGACGTCAGTGTATGACGACAAAGTATCAGTGTGGAATTGTTACATGGCTTTACGCAATCTGCAGCGGTCTCGAACCTAGCGGGAAGGCCCTGGCCTTACGTAAGATAGTGGCTCGAAGTGGCTGGTACTGCTGTGCGGTGGCTTGTAGTGGGAAGGACGTGGTCGGGCTCGGGCTCCTAGGAGACAGCAACAACAAACAGTAACAAACAACAACAAACAACAACACCAAAGAAACAACAACAACAATAACAGCAAACAGTAACAAACAACACCAAAGAAACAACAAATAACAACAACAATAACAACAACCACAAACAACAACACAACAACAACAAACAATAACAACAAAACCAACAAACTCGCGCCGAGAAGAAACGAAGAATGTGAGAAACTGGAATGTCATTAAAAAAAAAAAAATGAGGTCACTAGTCCAGGATCAGCTTTTCCTTTTTGATGTAAGGTGGCTCTTTAAGCCGTAATCACCGAAAATCGTTGGCGGCTGATATATTAAGCGCACTATATCATATTTCTTCCTACAGACGAACCTGACAATGCGCATAACACCAACACAGACGCTGACTGTCTGTGGGTGACGTCACCATCCGGCCAGTGGCGCGACGCCCCATGCACGTGGAAGAGGCCTTACGCCTGTAAATACGACCTTGGGGCGTAGGTCAGTACAGTCCATACGCCCTCCGGACGCAGATCATCTCCCATTGGATGAGTCGTGATTGCATGACGTGGCGTAAACACGACCTGGAAAAAATATTCTCACGAAACACATAGAAACCAGTCTAACAGCGTTAGCGGTCTACCGGCAAGCGCCGAGCAGTTTGTGCCTGCAGCTTATGTATTTGCTCTATTAGCCGCACTTAGTTCGCTGTACTGTCTTAACTTTCGATTGAAGAAATAAAAGAAAAGAAAACAAAGTGTGTGCGCTGTGTCGTGCGTTATTTCTTTGTGAATTTGAAACATGTTTTTTCTTCTTCTTTTGTTAGTGGTGTTTGCTGTTGTAAGGCTAGGGGGAACCGGGATGGTCGAATGGTAGAGCGTTGGACTCTCAAAGCTCGGGTCGTAAGTTCGAATCCTGGCTGGGGCCAAATATTTGTGCTGGCCTTTTTTTTTTCTTTCTCGTTGCCCCGTCTTTGATATCACCCTTACGTGGTGGAAAAGGACGTTAAACTCCCCCAAACCCACCCACCCTTGTAAGGCTAGGGCTGTGATTAAAAAAAATACAGGAGAAAATGGGGAAAACTTTGTTTTGCCCATGTCGATTCATAGGTTGACCAGAGCCTGTCTCTCTCTCTCTTTCACACACACACACACACACACACACACACACACACACACTCTAACGCACACACACTAACATACACTAACACACACACTAGGGTGCAACGACTCATGGTACACACAGACTCAGAGAGAGAGAGAGGGAGAGAGAGAGAAAGAGGGGGGGGGGGGGGCGGGGAGAGAAAATTGAATTGAATCATTTTATTTGGTAGGCTCTTGGGCCCATGCAAAGGTTGGTGGGTATGAATACGTATACATGCACACGGCAAGATCGCATATAATTACACTGGCATATGCACACGTCCATCAGCATTGCAGTAAACAACAGACACTAATTAACTAAGAATTGTATCTCGACGAAGATCTGCGTACATTGGACATATAAATTCTACATGGAACTCATCCTCTGCTATATGCCTGGACAGAATGGACACTGCTGCGAAGCAGAAGACAACGAGAAATAATGTCTATTATTTCTGATACACCAATTCTAAACTGTATAGGACAACTTTTTTAACTGTCACAAAGACGGAAACGTGTACTGATACCTAAATGTGAAAACCAATCCTGGCAAAAGACATCACACAATCTGTTCCTAAACTCTTTTAAAAACCGTTTCTCGTTGCCCCCCTCCCCAACTGTGACATCCGTAACATAACCAACATAACCAAACCCATTACTACATAGCAGACCTGTAACATTTGATACCCAGTTTACATATCCTTTACTGTCTTGTAGACATGACATGTGACATACGCTTGCATTATTACAAACATCATCATTATTGTCACGAATTTTTACTTTACATAGTTCTGTCGCACCCTGAATGCCCCGACTGTCACGACCCAGTCTTGCCTTCCATCTTTTCTCACACACACACACACACACACACACACACACACACACACACACACACACACACACACACACACACACACACACACACACACACACACACACACACACACACACCAGACGCGGAAAACGCTCAGAATACGAAATCTTTACCACAGACTTAATACTTAACTACACACACATTTAACACATACAATTGCGCAAGCACAAGCGACTTGGTGGCAACTACTGACTAATTACCAGTTCAAAATTGGGTTAACAGCACAACCGGATACAACAGTGACACAACAGTCACTGTCTGTTAAACTCAAAACTATTCTGGTGGCCTGTCCTCTGACAGTTGTAGGAGTACGTTACAGAGTGTATACGCCCTTTCTCCCGGAACGGACGCCGCCGTCTTCAAGGTGGCGAAGGCACACGTCGGTCCCCAACTCGTCAGGTGTCCAAGGGTATTAAGTGGCGTCTACACAATGTGCGCCTGCTTGCGTGGAGGTGGCACGTCCCAACGTCAGCCTCGCTGCAGCCTCTACCCGTCACTCCGGACCCCAACCAGACCGCTGTTGATATAAAATAGTCCGTGACGTTCTATCAGAAATGGACACAGATATGCACGACATACACACTCAAACGCAATCCCCAACTGTTTTACAATGCACTGAGCCACCAGTTAAAAACTACGGTCACAGTAACGACAAGTCTTACACTGCATAGAGTCAAACATGCACCTTTAAAGCAACCAAAGTGACAACAGTTACTTTCATCGACGCATTAGCAAAATACTATTTAAAAGCTTACCCCTAACATAGGGCAACCGTATCCTGCGTCAATCGAGCAACAAAAAGAACGCTCCGTGGCAGTGGTGATATCAGCCCTAACTGCCCCAGTTTATATACCTGTACCCGTGAGTACTACTCGGCTAACTCCAGATACAGTGGCCCGAGTCGCACTGACGTGGGAAAAGGGACCCCGGTGACACACGTGCCTCAAAACGCTGTGTCTAGGGAAATACAGTTCAGTATTATGTCAGGAAACACGATCCAAAGTACGTTCACACAAAATATTTGTACTAACGGCGGTGTTATCACCTAATGTTTGTCACCTATGAGAAACATTGATATTTGGTTCCTGACACCGACCTCGTTCTATGAACCTCTGTACCAGTGTCTAGTGTTTACCAGTCTGCTTTGCAACACAACATACTTACATTAGATGTGTTTGACTAGTACCATACCCCACAGTCATGGTGTACACCATCGTGCCAGTTATGTAATGTAGTACCAGGATAGGGTAATGTATTGCGCTGTAGTCTGGGGTTTTGCACGAAACAGTATTGTATTAAATTGTACTGCACCTTAGTGTAGTGTCGTGTAGTGTAGTGTAGTGTTGTGTATTGTATTGTATTGTATTGTATTGTATTGTATTGTATTGTATTGTATTGCAATGTAATGTAGTATAGTATAGTGCAGTGCATCATATCGTATTGTAGCATTGTACTGTATAGTAATGTGTCATATGGTAGGTGGAAATCACACAGTTTTACCGGACGAGAGAGAGAGAGAGAGAGGGGGGGGGGGGCACCTACTTGACCTGCTTTTCTAAATTTCTAAATGAAAAACGACTTTTTGATGCTGAGACTAATTACCAAAATCGCTGTGAAACAAAAACAATTGAACGGGATTCCTAACTTTGCTGCCATACGATCAATGAGAGAGAGAGAGAGAGAGAGAGAGAGAGTGTGTATAACTTGGTCTGTTCCCGGCGTCCGTCAACACTAAGTAGGCCATGCGCCGATCCGGATCCGGGAAAACAGGACACGCGAACTCCTGTGCCGGAAATACGTGTACTGCGTAGTGGGCCAAGTCATGCCGCTTAGCTGGGCCAGCAACCACGATGACGCGTTGCGTTCGCCGGAGGAAGTGTGGCAAGACTCAGCATTTACGTCTATATAAGTAGACGGACTTTATTCTTTAATCACAGAAACGGACAGCCAACTGACTGAAACGATAGAAGAAACACCGCACTGCACGGGAAAACAAAGGTATACACTGCTTTATTGAATGATTGATTGTTTGATCATAGGATTGATTGATTGATTGATTGATTGATTGATTGATTGATTGATTGATTGATTGCTGAGTAAGCTTACCAGATGATTCGACAGACTGACTGCCCTGTTGAAAATCTGATTGTTGGAATCGTGTGCTGGTAGAATCGAGCGGTTTATCGATTGACTGATTGATCGATCGATCGATTGATTGAATAATTGATATGATAGGCATATTGGTAGATGAATTTGGATTAGTAGATGATTTCAACTACTAATTGTGCACTGGCATATTTGATTGATTGATTGATTGATTGATTGATTGATTGATTGATTAACTGGCTGATTGAATGATTCATTGGCTGGCTGGTTAACAATTTGGGTTACTGGCTGTCATTTAAAAGAAATTTCTTTTGAATAACCCAGCCAGTAATCGTGATTTACTTACAGGCGTTTAGTAAGTTTTTGCTGTTTGTAGTCTGTCTTTAATTCTGACTGACTGACGGTAATGAGACGATAATCATCAGTGTGATCAGTCCTCAAAAATATGTTAAAATACGGTAACGAGAATATCCATATGCGGCAGAAGGAAAACACTGTCGTCTCTTTTCGTGACACATCAGTGACACAGGGAAGATGGGGACAGACAGTGTGTGTGCTACTGGTAGAAGCAGAATCGGACATTCATACGGCACACATACATACAAAACATATATATAACAGATTGCCATCAGAGTTGGCACTTTGATTGCACACTCTATTGATGAGACACACCGACAGACTACGGAGGGTTATTACATAGACTCACTTTTGTTACACAAGTGATCAAAAAATCTAAGACCACACCATTTTCATCATCGTTACCTAGATTAAACAAGCTGATAGCTGATAACGGAGCGAAAAAAAGAAAAGCAACTGCAGTAACTATAGGAAAAAGAAAAGAAAACAATTTGTGTGTGTGTGTGTGTGTGTGTGTGTGTGTGTGTGTGTGTGTGTGTGTGTGTGTGTGTGCTTGAGCGCGGAAAGCGTAGTGTAAAGCTGACGTAACAACCAAATCACGCCATTCTGATTGTTGTGTTTTGACTCGTGTACAGATAGCAGCCAAATCGGACCAAGAAGAACCGTGCTTATTCACTTTATCCACGAATTCAGCACCATGGCTGCAACGTCAGAACAAGACGACCAGTTCATTGAGGCGTGTGCCAGTGACGACATAGCGACAGCCGAGCAGCTGCTAAAAGATGGCGCTAACATCGAGGCAAAAGATTTCATGGGCCGCACAGCTTTGCGCCTGGCCAGTGTCAGGGGAAGAGAAAAACTCGTGAGAGTCCTGCTGAAATACAAGCCGCAGTTGGAGGAGCGCAATGACATGGGCTTCACCGTTCTTCACGAGGCCTGTAACGAAGGGAACGAGAGGATCGTAGAGATGTTGCTGAAGGCCGGAGCTGACATTGAAGCCGTTGTTATGGACGGCCAGACGCCACTACACCTGGCTTGTCCCGGTAACCACGTGCGGACTGTGAGGACGTTGCTTCGCCACAACGCTAACGTGAACGCGCGACAAGGGAGAGGACGAACCGCCCTGCACGAGCAGTGCAACCACATGTCCGCGAACGAGAAACTGGACATCATCAAAGCCTTGATCAAAGGCGGCGCGGACGTCAACGCTAAGGATGAGGATGGCAACTCCCCCCTTCACCTGGCTAGCGACAACGGCGAGCCAAAAGTCGTCAAACTGCTGCTCAAACACAAAGCCGAGGTAAATGCCAGAAACAACGAACAGGAGACCGCGCTACACAGAGCTTGCTTCAACGGATGCGCGCCAGTGGTGAAGATTCTCGTTGACCACAAAGCCGACGTGAACGCCAAGTCGGACATCGGAGCCACTCCACTCAAAGAGGCTTGCTATGGCGGCTGCATGACCATCATAGAGCTGCTGTTGAAAAAGAACGCTATGGTCAATACCGTGGAAGAGTTCGGAGGGTCGCCAATGTACTACGCCTGTCTGTTCGGCAAAGTCGACATCATAAAGGCGTTACTGAGGAGCGGAGCCGATGTCAACATTCACAAGGAAGGCGGGAACAGCCCCTTGCACGCGGCTTGCGCCGAAGACCAAATCGAAGTTGTGAAACTGCTGCTGGAGCACAAGGCAGACGTTAACGCTAGGGGTGAGAGGGCCTGGACCCCACTGTACAGCGCTGTCTGCTACAACCGCGATCTCGTCGTACCACTCCTCATCAACCACGGTGCTGAGGTAGATGTTGTCACGGATGAAAACGTCACACCCCTCCTAACTGCCTGCGAGATTCTGAACATAGACATTATGACACAACTTATAAACAAGGGGTGCGACATCAACGTGGTGGACAGTAGTGGACACTCGCCGCTGATTATAGTCACCAGTGAAGGAGACGCGGCCGCCGTGAAACTGCTGGTTGACCACGGAGCCGACGTGAACATCCGGGATCACGAGAACCGCACTGCCCTGTTTATCGCCTGCGGGCTGAGCAGCCCTGATATCGCCAGGATCCTCCTGGACAACGGGGCCGACACCTCGCTAGAAGTGGATGTCGGCGATTACAGTCTTACCGCCTTCAGCAGAGCCATTTCCAGCGGCTCCGCGGACATCGTGAAGCTGTTTATTCAGCACCGAGAGGATGTCAACAGAAAGGGCAGGGGAGGTAACACCCCTCTATACGAAGCATGCATGTCGGCCAACGAGAATATCGTGCTGCTCTTGCTGGAGAACGGAGCTGACGTGGACGAGAAGAACGACCGTGGGTCGGCTCCGCTTCACGTGGCCAGTGCCAACGGACTGACTGGAATCGCGAAGCAGTTGCTGCGACATAAGGCCTGTCCGGATGTGAAGGACGACGAAGGGTACACACCGCTTCACCGGGCGTGCAAAACTGGCAGTACAGAGATCGTGGATCTTCTTCTCTCGCACAACTCTGACCTCATTAACATTCACAACAACGACGGTTACACCCCGCTTCACCTGGCCTGCGAGCATGGAAATGTTGAGGTGGCGACCAGTCTTGTGCGCTGGCAAGCAGACTTAGACAATACAACAGAGACCCTAAAGTCCACGCCCCTGCACATGGCCTCCAAACACGGCCACGCCTCTCTCGTCAATCTGCTGCTAGAGAGCGGAGCCAATGCTGAAGCTGAAACGCTTGAAGGTTCCACTCCCCTGCTGGTGGCAAGTTCCGCAGGGTTTGCTGACGTAGTAAACGTTTTCCTGGAGCACAAGGCAAACGTCAATACCAAGGACATCCACCACGGGACCCCACTTCACTACGCCTGCTGGGGCGGCCATGCCGACCTCGCAAGCCTGCTGATGGACCACGGGGCCGAGAAGAACGCCCAGATGCGAACTGGCGACACGCCGCTTATCGTCGCCAGCGAGAACGGCCACTTGGAGGTCGTGCGGGTGCTGGTTCAACGTGGCTGTGACGTTCACGTCGTGAATGTGGACGAAGCGACGGCGCTGTCGCGGGCTGAGTCAGGGGAACATGAGGACATTGCCAACTTCTTAAGAGAGAGTGGAGCTTCTATTACGACGGAGGAAAAAACGATCCTTTAGCTCAGGCTACTACCGCAATGCATCCGCAGTAGGGATGAAACTAATTCAAAGTATCCACTGTACTATAAAGTTTATCTTGTAAAGGAAGCAGCCAGTTTCTGAACTATAAAATTAACTAGGCCGTGTAACTGGTACAAGTCATAGTCCCATACAGTAGTAAGAAAAAATCGCTCCCCCCCCCTCCACCACCTCCTTTTTCCAGTAAAATACCACCTCGTGTGTTTCCATTTTTCCATCATTCATGATGTGTACTTGTTTTCCATGGCCTCTCCTATTTAGAATGTTTGTGATTTTTAACTTGCTCACTTGATATTTGTGCGTGCGTGTGTACACATAACTATGCGAAACAGACACCGTAAATGAGTCTGCACGTAAATTTGACTCGATTAGGTAAGTTAAAACCAATCCCGATTCCTGCCCACCGGAGCTTCGAACGGCCAGCGCCTAAGGGGCCGGACGCGTTTACCAGTTGGCCAAATCTCCTGTCCCTGTGGGGAGCCGGGGTGGCCGAATGGTAGGGCGTTGGACTCTCAATGCTCGGGTCGTGAGTTCGAATCCCGCCGGCTGGGGCCAAATATTTGTGCTGGCCTTTTTTCTCATTGCCCCGTCTTTGATATCACCCTTACGTGGTGGAAAAGGACGTTAAACTCCCAAACACCCACCCCCACCCTCCTGTCCCTGTATTATTTCCACGACTCAGAATAATTGACAGGTGAATGTGCGAGTGATTGAAAGTTATATTGTGTAAAGGTTTGGACGGCTTTTTCAAAACCATAACAATTCTTAATGACTGTTATGTGATTAGTGGATGGCCGTGGATTCGCGCCAGTGTTCTCCGAGTCGGGCCAATGATGTGGATGTTTGCAAATTGGAACTTCTAAGAGCAACTTGGACATTTCATAACCAGACAACAAGAACAAATTTGTTTTTTGTTCAGGGGCATGAATAAATAAAATAAAACAAAGGGTTAATAATTAAAGGTAGCTTCACACACACACACCTACACCGACACCTTAAACTGAGAGTGTTCATTCCCGTCGGTGTTAGTATTTTGTTTGCGTGTTGGATTAACTGTGCTTTTGTTGTTCCAAGATCGAAGCTGTAACTGAGTTGCAGTAGGCTAGGCTTAAAGGGAGCTAACTCGCGTCTAACAACCAACATCGGTTTTTGTGCCCCGTTTGTGCCCCTTTCCCACAACCAAATTGCTCGCAGACTGTCCAATGTTTCTGTCATTCAACTCGTCTCCTTTTGGTCGCGCGTTCTGCTACTATGTTCCTTGTTGTTGATGTTGTTAGTGTTGTTGTTGTTAGGCTAGGGCTGTGATTAAAAAAAATACAAGAGAAAATGCGGAAACTAGTTTTGTTTTGTCCATGCGGAAACCAGTTTTGTTTTGTCCATGTTCATTCATAAGTTGACCAGTGCCTCTCTCTCTCTCTCTCTTTCACACACACACACACACACACACACACACACACACACACACACACACACACACACACCTTATGGACAAAGTCATAAAAGCTTCATGGATGCAATAAATAAACTGACAAAGTAACTGACATTTGAAGAAAAGTGAGAAAGTGTTTAACGCGAAAAAACACACGGAACCTTTTCTGATCTTCTTCTTCTGTTGTGATGAGCACGACATCCTTTCAACCATTATTGTCGTATTGCTGGTTCGCTGTATTCCATTCCGCGGCCCCTATTGTTTGAAATGGGATTTTTAACGTGCACACTTGACGTGCACGCGTGTGTACACCGTGAACGAGTCTGTCCGTAATTTGACCCGAATTGGTACGGAAAAATCCCACTAAATTCATGCCCACCGGGCATTCGAACCAGCAGTAATAATAATAAAATAATAATAATAATAATGAGGATTTGTCTGGCGCCCAACCTCCTGCTGGAGGTCTGGGCGCCTCACAATAGTAGGGTGGCAATACATACACATGAAATACGTCACATTACATACACATGAAATACACGTCACATACACGTTACATACACACAGCTATGATACATCTTAACATGACATCCTAAAATGACAATGATGGTAACAGTGATGATAGAGAAGTTAGTCTGCATAATACTGCCGGAAGAAATGAGACTTTAAAGCGACTTTAAAAGAGTTCGCTGACTCTGCATGGCGAACATGGGCAGTGCAGGATCCGAAGTCGTATGTATTGACCACTAGACCAAATCCCCTGCCTGATAAAGCTTCTTCATCGTTGCCCCGTCTTTGATATCACCCGTATGTGGTGGAAAAGGACGTTAAACCCCCAAACACCCACCCAGTCACCCTGTGCACGTTCTAGTTATTTGTTTGGTGTCTAGGTACATGTGCCCTTGGGGGGGGGGGACAACAATCGCTAACCGCTGATGACCGCCAGTGTTGAGCAAGGAGATGAGAGTCCTTTGACAAAATCAATTCTTTTCAATACTTTGTATGTTTCAGCGTGTACCTGGCAGTGCTGAGCGTGTCGGACACCGCAAGTTTGGCGATGATTTTCCAGGATCAGATTCTTCAGCTTCAGCGTACGATAGTCACTTCCCTCGTCCCGGATATTCACACGTGTCGTTTGTGGAACATTGTCGCCAAATGGCCAACAGTTTTATCACCTGCAGTTCTCGTGTGCTTCTCATTTGACCGGTAAAGTATTTACGTTGTTGCTTCTCGTTAGTATATATATGTTTCAGGCTAAACGTAGTGAAAGCTGATGGTACACAGTTGGGGCATGGGGTAGACTTTGTTGAAAAATATCGTAAAATATTGCTTGTGACCCCTACATGGTCCACCCCTTGTCGTGGGGTAGTGGCTTGTGTACCTCAATGACCCAGAGAACTATGCCAGCAGGAGCACATGCTCCTGGCAGGGTCACCCAAGCTGGACAGGTCAAAGGGTAGAGGTCAGACGAATGTGGACCACCTCTCCAAGAGGCTAAATGGGTTTGCGTAGGGTTAACAGCCCTACCTGTAAAAAACACTAAGTTACAAAAGCATCGACAACAACAAACCGAGACATTCACCTGGGCGAGGAAGGGTCTCCATCCCGGAGACCTATGACGCATTGCAGTGAAAGCCGAAAGGAAGCTGCAAGGCCGACCCCCCTTCTAACACCCAGGACCACAACGAGAGTAGCCACATGGAACATCAGGACAATGTATGAAGTAGGAAGGACCATACAAGTAGCAAGAGAGATGAAGAACTACAAGATAGGAGTACTGGGACTGAGTGAGACAAGGTGGCTACAGACAGGACAGCTGAGATTTTCATCGGGAGAGCAATTGCTGTACTCTGGACACACAGAGGATGGAGCCCCCCACACTGAGGGCGTGGCCCTGATGCTGGCACCGGAGGCACAGCGGGCACTCATCGGCTGGGAACCTGTCAACTCCCGCATCATCACAGCCAAATTCATCACCAAGAAAAAAGACATCAAGCTGAACATCATCCAGTGCTACGCTCCCACCAATGATGCGGAAGAGGAGAAAAAAGATGACTTCTACCAACAACTGCAGACAGTGATAGATAGAGGAGGAGCCAAGGACATGACCATACTGATGGGAGACTTCAACGCCAAGATTGGATCAGACAACACAGGCTACGAGGACACCATGGGAACACACGGACTGGGACAGATGAACGAAAATGGCGAGCGCTTTGCAAACTTTTGTGCCCTGAACCAGCTAGTGATAGGAGGCAGCATCTTCCCACACAAGCGCATCCACAAGGCCACATGGAGATCGCCGGACCATGTCACGGAGAACCAGATTGATCACATCTGCATCAGCCGGAAGTTCAGGAGATCATGGCAGGATGTGCGTGTGATGAGGGGTGCCGATGTATCATCAGACCACCACCTTCTTGCAACAACATTGAGACTTCGGCTTAAGAGGCACACCAACGCCAACAACACACGGACCAGGTACAACGTTGGACTACTCAGGAACACAGAGACACAAGCAGCATTCCGGATCAGCCTTTCCAACAGGTTCCAGCCACTGCAAGACCTGATAGAAGACAGTGAAATGGACATCGAGACACACTGGGAACACAGCAAGAAACTTTGGCACGACACATGTGAAGAGGTCCTTGGCAAGAGAAAGACCCAACATAAGGAATGGATCTCTGCTGATACCATCCAGAAGCTGGAAGTTAGGAAAGAGAAGAAAGCTGCACTGAACACGAGCCGAACAAGAAGAGCTAAGGCAAAGGCACAAGAGGAATACACAGCAGCTGACAGAGAAGTGAAGAGGAGCACCAGGAAGGACAAGAGGGACTACATCGACAACCTGGCCAGTCAAGCAGAGGAAGCAGCCCGACAAGGGAATCTAAAAGACCTGTACCAGGTGACCAAGAAGCTCGCGGGAAAATTCCAGCAGACAGACAAACCAGTGAAGGACAAGAACGGGCACCCACTGACAACAACTGAGGAACAGCTGAAGCGATGGGCAGAACACTTCAGGGAGCTGTTAAATCGCCCCATCCCTGAAACACCACCAGACATCCCACCAGCAGAGACAGAACTACCCATCAACTGCGACAAGCCCTCTAAGGCGGAGATCAGGAAAGCCATCATGACACTGAGAAATGGGAAAGCTGCAGGGCCGGACGAGATACCAGCAGAAGCCATCAAAGCAGACACAGAGACAGCCGTCAACATGCTGCACAGCCTATTCAGCAAGATCTGGGAGAAGGAAGAGGTGCCAGCCCAGTGGAAAGAAGGGATCGTCATCAAGCTGCCAAAGAAAGGGGACCTCAGGGACTGCAGCAACTACCGAGGGATCATGCTCCTGTCAGTGCCAGGCAAGGTTCTCAACAGAATTCTACTGGAGAGGATGAGAGAGGCAGTCGACCCCATGCTCCGAGACCAGCAGGCAGGCTTTCGCAGGAACAGGTCCTGCGCTGACCAGATTGCCAGCCTACGCATCATTGTGGAGCAGTCACTGGAGTGGAACTCCCCTCTCTACATCAACTTCATAGACTATGAGAAGGCTTTCGACAGTGTAGACAGAGAGGCACTGTGGAAGCTGTTAAGGCACTATGGAGTTCCTGGGAAGATCATCTCCTTGATCCAGTGCACCTACCAAGACATGAGCTGCAGGATTGCCCATGCTGGCCAGTTGTCAGAAAGCTTCGAGGTGAAGACCGGAGTCCGCCAGGGATGCCTGTTGTCCCCGTTTCTCTTCCTCCTGGTCATCGACTGGATCATGAAGACCACTACAGCAGGCAGGAAAAACGGGATACAGTGGACACTCTGGACGCAGCTGGATGACCTCGACTTCGCGGACGACCTGGCGCTCCTGTCTCACAGCCACAGCCAGATGCAGGACAAGACTACGCGCCTGGAAGCCACATCAGCCGGAACAGGGCTCAAGATCAACAGGAAGAAAACCGAGCTGATGAAGATCAACACCACTGCCAACACACCAGTCACAGTCGGTGGAGAGCCCATCAGGGAGGTGGAGTCTTTTGTCTACCTGGGGAGTGTGGTTGATGGACAGGGAGGCACAGACCGAGACGTCACAGCCAGAATCGGCAAGGCAAGGGCAGGAATGGTCATGCTGAAGAACGTCTGGGCATCCAAAGTTGTCAGCATAAGAACCAAACTTCGCATCTTCAACTCCAACGTGAAGTCAGTTCTGCTCTACGGATGCGAAACATGGAGGACAACGAAGACGATGCAGCAGAAGATCCAGACATTTCTCAACACCTGTCTGAGGCGCATCTTCAACATCCGATGGCCAGAGAAGATCCGGAATGAAGAGCTGTGGGAGCGAGCGGGGCAGGAACCAGTGGCCAAGCAGATCCTGCGGAGGAAGTGGGGCTGGATTGGACACACCCTCAGGAAGCCAGCATCCAGCACCACACACCAAGCCCTGACATGGAACCCGCAGGGGAAAAGGAAGAGAGGCCGGCCTCGCAACAGCTGGAGGCGGGACACTGAGGCAGAGCTATGTAAGCAGGGTACCAACTGGACTGGAGTGGCAAGACTGGCCCAGAACAGAGTGCGATGGCGAAGGGTTGTCGATGGCCTATGCTCCACATGGAGCCAAGGGCCTAAGTAAAGTTGCTTGTGACGCTCCCTTCAAATGGAGGCTACGAACTTTTGAAACAACCCTGGTAAGCCAGTAAACACTGCGGGCAGATCATGAAGGACTGAAGGCAGCTAGTACACGATTCACGGTCCAACCTCAGTTTTGTCTCTCTTAAAGTAATCGTTTCCGCACATGAAAAACAAAATCGACTGCCGCTACTACTTCTCGATGACCACCATTACTACTGACACTAATGATGTATTCTTGTCTCTACTGTTAGTTACATTGGCCTGGTCTTCCCGCTGAAGAAGAGAATCCTATGCACGGTTCGCAACGCACGCATCGCCTGTCTTATCGCCGCTGTGTTGACCATGGTGTTAGTACTGACCGACGGCGTGGCGGCTAAAATGGTGGGCGAAGGACCCGGATGTATTGTTGTAGGCAATTTCGTCATACTGTTCTCCATTGCCGAGATGGCGGTGACGTCTGTCCTCCCTCTCATTCTGATCCTCTACTTGAACGTTCACGCCCTGGTTGCTGTCAACAGAGGTTTTAAGATGGGGATGTAAGTAAAAGTTTTTCTTCTTGTCTGTTTGTTGTTATCCATGATAATAAATGGTTCTTGTATAGCGCTGATCTCACATATCAATTAAGGACTTTCTGTGCTCTCCCTTACCAAAGTTTGCTTTCCTATTTATGTTATCAAAGTTTGCTTTCATATTTATGACCTCAGCGCGGCTTTCGACACGCTGGACCACTCTGTGCTTTTGAGTAGACTTGAGCATACTTACGGTCTGAAGGGAATCGTTCTTAACTGGTTTTCATCCTATGTCCGTGGTGGATTGCAGTCTGTCGTTGTTGATGGAATTTCATCTGCGCCCAGTCCTCTTGTTTTTGGTGTCCCGCAGGGATCGGTGTTGGGCCTGTACTGTTCACTCTGTACTCCCAGCCCCTATCTGATGTCATTGCCGCCCATGAATGTGATTATCACAAATATGCAGATGACACTGAGCTGTCAAAAAGTGCACCGCCAGATGATTTTTATTCCGTTCAGTCAGATCTTCAGTCTTGTGTTCATGACACTTTGTCATGGATGAACAGCAATAAGCTGATGCTTAACACAGAAAAGACAGCAGTTATGGCTGTAGGTACTTCGTCACGCCTCAGGCAGGTAGACTGTGATGGCCATGTCACACGAGAGGGCAAGAACACTTGAAAACATTGTTTTCAGATGTTTCGCTGCGAAACAACGTGTTTTGTCGTGTGACATACTTCACAACAATGTTTTCAAAACATGTTTTGATCGTGTTTTCAGTTTTAGAGCCTGCCCTAAAATCCGAAAACATGTTTTGTGTTTCAACCAATGAAAGCCGCCGTGCGGAGTGTCAAGTGACACCTTCCCGTATCCGCTCAGTCAACATGTCCGTAGCGGGACCCTCTCTCTCTCTCGCCTTAGACGCGCGCTTGCTTGGTTTCACGTGTGTCATGTATTGTTTCGGAAAGCATGTTTTGGGCGTTTTGCCTTTCAAAACATGTTTTATAAAAAATTGTGACATCGCCTTCACTCTCTGGGTATATATGGGAGCACTATTCAGTTTCAGAGTTCCGTGAGATATCTCGGAGTCAAGGTCGACCAAACATTGTCGATGCAGGATCAGATAGGTAGCATCTGTCGTGCTGCCTTCTTTGAGTTAAGGCGCATCGCTTCCATCCGACCTTTTCTCTCTGACACCGCCTGCTCTAAAATTGTTCACAGCTTTGTCACATCACGGCTGGATTTTTGTAATTCGGTGTTGATTGGTCTGCCGGCAGAACAGATAAACCGACTCCAACGTGTGCAAAACAGCGCGGCACGGCTGATTTAAAAAAAGAAAAAATCCGACCATATCACACCCTTGCTGCGGCATCTTCACTGGCTGCCAGTGAAATTCCGCATTCAGTACAAAATCTGCATACTTGTATTTCGCTTTTTTGAAGGAACTCCTTCGGCCTACCTCTCAATTTCCCTTACAGTCCACCAAACAGCACGCACTCTTCGTTCTTCAACTGAAAAACTACTGAACGTTCCCCGTCGAAACCTCAAAACAGTTGGCGAGCGCGCGTTTAGCTTTGCTGCCCCGTTACTCTGGAATGCACTACCTGCCGGCCTGAGAGACCAGTCGGACATAGATCGTTTCAAGTCTGACTTGAAAACGCGTCTGTTCCGGCTGGTTTTCGACTGAGCCTACTTACCCCATCCTGATTCAGCTGCTGTGTGTGTGTGTGTGTGTGTGTGTGTGTGTTGGTATGAGTGCGGGAGTACGCGCATTGAGTCACTCTGTGAGAATTTTGCGCTATATAAGTACAATTCATTATCCATGTGATTGCATACATGGGGATCGACACCTCACGGGTATGAGTTTTGAAGTTAGATCTGTTGTAATGACTGTTGAAACGGTGAAGACGTGCACATACTGTGGCTCAGTTGGTGTAGTTCGCACATTAAGGAGCGGGAGGGGGGGAGGGGGGTCTAAATGTATACCAACCAAGCGCAGGAGGGGGAATTGTATACCCTTGTATAGCATATAAGAATATATGGCCATATGATTGAAATTTATAAGCATTAAGTTTAATTTCCGTTTTAATTGTGACAGTTTCATTTCGGTCACGCAACTCCTTGTCGTGCACGACCCATCAGAACGGTGTGTGATTATCGCATCTTCAGTTCAATCGGACGATGTCCCTTAAAAAAGCCCCCAAGACGCCCTTTTTCAATTTTAACGAAGTCTTTTCCAAGCACTCTCCGCCCCTTCCTCAACAGGTTCAATGGCCATTCGGATGGTATCCACAGTCTTTCGATCAATTCGCCCTAGGGCACTTCTACCCCACGATTTTCCGCCAATTTACTCAGTTCGGGAATTGTCGGAAACGCGTCGGTTCAGTGCTGAACACAGCACGAAAATCTCGCGAGAGTTGACCACGCAGGCTGTTGACATACAATCGCACTCGCACGCGCGCAGCGGGGATACAATCACCCTTCCCAGTGGACGACTGGTATACATTTGCCCCCCCTCCCCCCCCCCTTGTGCACGACTGGTATACAGTTACTCCCCCTAAAGGGCGAACTATACCAACTGATCCACACTGTGATACTTTGTAATAATAATAATAATAATAATCGCATTAATATAGGCGCTTTATCCCAAATATTTTGGCTCAAAGCGCCGCGAGCTAAACCCAACACGCACGCTCACGTGAATCACACGCATTCTCTCACACACAAGACATAAACGTATTACAATCACGTGGTGCGAAGGGTCAGCTCAGCTATTTAAATTTCGGAATTTAGATATGCATTTATTTTTCAAACTTGGTGGGCTGAACTTTTCCAACATTTCCATTTTGTAGCACCTCTGTGCTGTCAGCTAGTGTTACTTTTATGATGTAGTGAAGTTTCGTGTAGAAGTGTTAACGGTCAGGTCTGTATGTTGTTGCTGAGTGTCACCAAAGACCGTAATTATCTACGGTCTTTGGTGTCACCCTGTAGCCAGCTAGGGTCGAAGTAAACCTAACACAACCTGCAAGGTGTTTTCCGGTTTTACAGGTACAAGGGTGAGAGAGGTAACTTTCTTTTTTTAAGGGAGTGTTTTTGTTGTTATTGCTATTGTTGTTAATGATGATTTTTAACGTTGATTAGATTTTATAGTAATAATATTTTTATTATTATTATTATTATTAGATTTCATAGTAAATCCAAAGATCCAAAACCAAACTTATGTCGTTAATGACAATTAAAATTAAATTAAATTTGCGCTGAAAGTTATCTATGTCTGTGTCAGACCAATACTGTTTTTTTTTTTTTTATTGCAGGCCTTTACAGCATTCCATCTTTTCCCTTACGTGCGTATCGTATACTCGTCCAGTTTTGCTCTGAACGTCTACTTCTTGCTTGCCACCAGCTCAGGGTTTCGAAAGACGGCTTGGAATACTGTCTGTCGTATCACGTTCTCCCCATGCCGTGCGGCAAACTGAACAGTTGGATCTCACTCGACGGGTCTTGTTAGGCCAAGAAATATAATTATATGGGAAGTAAGTAAAGCTGAGAGCACTAGGCTACCTAGACCTATGAAATGTGTGTTAGATAGAGGTAGCGCTCTCAGCTTTACTTACTTCCCCTACTTTGATATTGATCTGATTCAGCACATGTTCTCGGCTTTGGTGACGCCTTTGTTCCTAGCTATCTATTATTTGCTTATCTATTTATCTACCTATCTGTTATCTATCTACCATCTTTTAATCGCCTCATCCACATTTCCCATTTATGGGACCACACACAAAAAATACTGAATTAAATTGAACAGTGGTGCTGCAGGATTTAGACGAATCGTTGTGCATTTATTGTCACTATAAATACAGTCTAAATAAGTGTTTTCTCACCACCATCCCTTTTATCTGTTCATTGTCAGTCACCGTAAGTGGTCGTTTTTGTGTTACTTCTCTTTGTGGAAAAGTTAATCCTGGCCGACATTCAGGCTGGGGTATTCTCCAATCTCGTTTGACCGCACCGTGCGTGTTCAGTGAGCTTAGATTTCTTGTTTTGTGTGTGTGTGTGTGTGTGTGT
>JACVVK020000108.1:102500-112500 GCA_018292915.2 Batillaria attramentaria | reverse complement strand
ACTGTCTCTCGGTTTTGGTCCTGTATGCGAAAATCAAGCAAGATTGACGGTTCCTTGACGGCTTTTTTACGTGGTGAATGTTCGAAGAGCCCGTCGTCTTACCGAGGGATACGGTGACAGTCAGGCACACACTCTTCACGTAGCGAGTTCTTATACTGACTGCAGAAGAAGTCTCAACCTTCTTAAAAAAGACAACAACAACAACACAGCTATTATCTATCAACACAGTACAACACACAAGCGAAACACACAGCCACACTAGTAACAGGCTCTTGCTGCAGTAAACACGAGTATAATCAAAGTGCAACACTCCCATTAAGCCAAATTTAAATGCGCGCAGACATGAAATCAATTATGATTGTTCTAGTGCCACTGGTGCACAAGCCCAAACTTACTTGGCAGGAACTGAGTGAATGTCACAGACTTTATTAGACAGAATACTTTCTTTGCAGACGATCGAATTGTGCGGGCGATGTTTGACTTCGCAGGCGTCGGTGACGAAGACGTGACATTCGCTAAGGGAGATTTGTTGAGGGTCAACCAGAAAACGTGAGTTTCGCATGTATACCGTTTGTTTTGTACCTTGTACCCATGGCTATTTGAGCTGACAACACAATCAGAACGCGCGCGAGAGCGGCGAGTGTGTGTGTGTGGGAGAGAGAGAGAGAGAGAGAGTGAGAGAGAAAACAGCCGCACGAGCGAACGTGCAGAGCAGTGAATGCCGGTAGGGGTGTACTGGCAGATTAATATGATAGTAAATTGTATGTATGTGATTTTATGTGTTATATTCTTGATTTTGAGTAACTGTAAGTCTGTTTGTTTTACTCTGTGTGTGTGTGTGTGTGTGTGTGTGTGTGTGTGTGTGTGTGTGTAGTGTTTTTATGAAAATGTTTATTGCACGCGGGACAGAAAGGCAATTTCCTTTTTCTCGGATCAAAAAGTATTCTGTATTCTGCATATCAGAGAGAGAGAGAGGGGTCGGGGGGGGGGGGGGGGGGTCGGAGGGGGGGGGGGGGGTCGGAGGGGGGGGGGGGGGCTAGCTTGCCTTCTAAATGGAGTGAAGTTCAATGCACGTAGGTGAGCTCGAGCATTTGTAGATTATTTATTCTAACTTTTACTGTTTTACTTCAGGGAAGCCGACGGTTGGTGGCTGGCAACACATCTAAAAACAGGCCAGCATGGCTACATTCCCAGTAACTACGTGTGCAAGAACGACAACTCACTTGAAGCACAGGAGTGAGTTTCTTTATGGCACTGGCAGTTGAGATACACAAAATTAACGTTTGTTATATTAAGAAATACTTCATCAATCAGAAGCAAGGTTTTCACCCTGCTGGAATTTTTTTTTTAAAGGGTGTTGGCGTTTGACCATGTTGTCTGAAATGTCTTACTTACTGCTTCTTGCACAGATTTATGTTTACTTTTTTTTTTCTTCTTCGCTTGCTGTCCGTGTGCAGCTGGTTTCTGGACGTGGAAGCAAAAGAGGCACGTGGAGAATCGGAGATATTGTTGATGTTGCCTGGAAACTGTGCGGGAACTTTCCTCGTCCGGCGGTGCAATGATGGTTAGTAGGCTAACTTCACACAGCACTCAATGAAGATCAGTTAAGAAGACGACAGAGAAGGAAAGCAATGTTTTTTTGTTTTTTTTTTCCTTGCTCAGTTGACCCAAAGCGGCACTTTTCACACATTGTTATTCCTTCGTGTAAGTGAGTAAAAAAAAAAATCAGAGAATATTGGCAGAAATACCCGATTGAAATAACACACACACACACACACACACACACACACACACACACACACACACACACGCACGCACGCACATTCCTTCATACCTGAATTACGTTACATAATTATAAATGTGTGCCAGTACCAAATAGACCATGCATAAACAACAATAGACATGTGGGAATGTGGGAATGAAGTTCATGGCAAAGACGCATTCATTCGCACCCTTAAATTACATCATTACATCATGGTGTGTCCCTACCAACCATACCAAAGACGCATTCATTCGCACCCTTAAATTACATCATTACATCATGGTGTGTCCCTACCAACCATACCAAAGACGCATTCATTCGCACCCTTAAATTACATCATTACATCATGGTGTGTCCCCCTACCAACCATACCAAAGACGCATTCATTCGCACCCTTAAATTACATCATTACATCATGGTGTGTCCCCCTAC
Source organism: Batillaria attramentaria (assembly GCA_018292915.2). Lineage (NCBI taxonomy): Eukaryota > Metazoa > Mollusca > Gastropoda > Batillariidae > Batillaria > Batillaria attramentaria. The sequence continues at coordinate 110,306 of JACVVK020000108.1, read as the reverse complement.
CAACCATACCAAAGACGCATTCATTCGCACCCTTAAATTACATCATTACATCATGGTGTGTCCCCCTACCAACCATACCAAAGACGCATTCATTCGCACCCTTAAATTACATCATTACATCATGGTGTGTCCCCCTACCAACCATACCAAAGACGCATTCATTCGCACCCTTAAATTACATCATTACATCATGGTGTGTCCCTACCAACCATACCAAAGACGCATTCATTCGCACCCTTAAATTACATCATTACATCATGGTGTGTCCCCCTACCAACCATACCAAAGACGCATTCATTCGCACCCTTAAATTACATCATTACATCATGGTGTGTCCCTATACCAACCATACCAAAGACAGCAATAGTAGACTATAGACACGTGGGAATGAAGGTCATGACAATGCTGACTATCCCCTGTAGAGAGGATACCTGCTGTGCTGTCCGTGAGGTACGATAAGGAGACGGGAGAACCGGCTGTGGCCCACTACAGAATGAGGCGAATGGATGATGGAGGTGTCTACTTCAACACAAAAAGAACCTTCCACAATATCTTCGACCTCATTGCACACTATTCACGTACGTAAGGGAGTTAACAGCTAATGATTAAGGAAGCAAACAAGTAAACTAAGTTAGTAAGTGAGCGAGCGAGCAAGTAAGTAATCAAGCAAGTAAAATAAGTAAGTAAGTGAGTAAGGCAGCAAGTAGTCAAGCAAGTAAAGTAAGTTAAGTGAGCCAGCCATCAAGTAATCAAGCAAATAAGATAAGGAAGTAAGCGAGCAAGCCAGGAAGTAATCAATCAAGTAAAATAAGTAAGTGAGCAAACGAGCAAGTAGTCAAGCAAGTAAAATAAGTAAGTAAGTCAGCAAGCCAGCAAGTAATCAAGCAAGTAAAATAAGTTAGTGAGCAAGCCAGCAAGTAATCAAGCAAGTAAAATAAGTAAGTGAGCAAGCCAGCAAGTAATCAAGCAAGTAAAAGACGTAAGTAAGTTAGCAAGCCAGCAAGTAGTCAAGCAAGTAAAATAAGTAAGTAAGTGAGCAAGCCAGCAAGTAATCAAGCAAGTAAGATGAGGACGTAAGTGAGCAAGCCAGCAAGTAATCAAGCAAGTAATATAAGTAATCATGTGAGCAAGCCAGCAAGTAAGTAACTAAGTAAGTGCGTGAGTGAGTGAGTGAGTGGGGGAGTGAGAAAACAAGGAAGTAATAATAATAATAATAATAATAAATGGTATTTAAGATAAGATTTGTAGGGCGCATTTCTTTAGAATAAACGTTAATGCGCTAATCAAGCAAATAATTAAGTACCTTAGATATAAGTGAGTGAGTGGGTGATAGAGAAAACAAGCAAGCAGGCAAAGAATTAAAGTAAGTAAGCAAATAAGTAAGTAAATACGCATGGAAGAAAGTGAGTGGGTGAGTGAGTGAGTGTACCATGAATTTATAAGTAAATGTTGAAATGTATAAGTGAGAAAATGAAATGAATAAAGAAGCATGTAAGTATGAATACGATTTTGAAGATAATGAAAAGGTGTTGAATAGACCATCTAGTAAATCAGTCAATAGGCAGATACGTAAAAAGATGAAGGGAAACAAAAATAAAGCGGAGCAAAAACGCGAGTGCGTGAGTGAGTGAGTGAGTGAGTGAGTGAATGAGTGAGTGAGTGAGTGAGTGAGTGAACGTCTAATCTGCCGTGTTACAGGACATGCTGACGGGCTGGCAACAAGACTGAGTGTCCCATGTCCCAGGATACAGCCCGTCCCCTGGGACATGCAGATGCTGGAGATTGACAGAGAGGCCATTACCAAGACCACTCAGCTTGGGGAGGGACATTTCGGGGAAGTATGGAAAGGTATTTTAAGTCATGGAAACTGGATGACGCTTGTATTCCTTTTTCTTCTTCTCCGTCTTCTTCTTCTTCTTCTTCTTCTTCGTGTTCTTCGTCGTCTTCATCTTCTTCTTCGTCTTCTTCTTCTTCTTCTTCTTCATCTTCTTCGTCTTCTTCTTCTTCTTGTTCTTCGTCGTCTTCATCTTCTTCTTCGTCTTCTTCTTCTTCTTCTTCGTGTTCTTCGTCGTCTTCATCTTCTTCGTCGTCTTCGTCTTCTTCGTCTTCCTCTTCTTCTTCATCTTTTTCTTCGTCCTCTTCTTCGTCTTCTTCGTCTTCTTCTTCGTGTTCTTCGTCGTCTTCATCTTCTTTGTCGTCTTCATCTTCTTCGTCTTCCTCTTCTTCTTCATCTTTTTCTTCGTCCTCTTCTTCGTCTTCTTCTTCTTCTTCTTTGTGTTCTTCGTCGTCTTCATCTTCTTTGTCGTCTTCATCTTCTTCGTCTTCCTCTTAGGGGAGCCGGGGTGGTCGAATGGTAGAGCGTTGGACTTCTAATGCTCGGGTCGTGAGTTCGATCCCCGCTAGGGCCAAATATTTGTGCTGGCTTTTTCATCGTTGCCCCGTCTTTGATATCACCCTATGTGGTGGAAAAGGACGTTAAACCCCCAAACACCCACCCTCGTCTTCCTCTTCTTCTTCATCTTTTTCTTCGTCCTCTTCTTCGTCTTCTTCTTCTTCTTCTTCGTGTTCTTCGTCGTCTTCATCTTCTTCGTCGTCTTCATCTTCTTCGTCTTCCTCTTCTTTTTCATCTTTTTCTTCGTCCTCTTCTTCGTCTTCTTCTTCGTCTTCCTCTTCTTATAATAATAATGAATTGTACTTATATAGCGCAAAATTCTCACAGAGTGACTCAATGCGCGTACTCCCGCACTCATACCAACAAATATGCACACGTCTTCTTCTTCGTCTTCGTCTTCTTCTTCTTCGTCTTCTTCTTCTTCGTCTTCTTCGTGTTCTTCTTCTTCTTCGTCTTCTTCTTCTTCCAATGTTCAGGTCGTGAGTTCGATTCCTGGCTGGGGTCAAATATTTGTACCGGTTATTTTCTCGTTGCCCCGTCTTACGCTCCTTGCGTGGTGGAGAAAGACGTTAAACTCCCAAACACGCACCCACCCTTCGTGTTCCGCATCTCTTCGGCATCCCCAGTGGTATTCGTCCAGGGTTACACAAGGCTGGGGCAATTTTATTGGGATGGCGATGGTGGTATGATGATGCTTTGGAGGTCCATGTTGTTTGGGACTGCGTGACAGGGCCGCATTCCACACTTCCTGTCATAAACATCTCGGCGTTAACTTCACTTGCTAAACCATAGTACGTCCGTGACGTCATTTTATGGGCGAAAGGTGTGATTTCAGGATGAAAGCGATTGACGTAATGGTTTTTTTTTTCTCAAATGACGTCAATTGACTTACTGCTTTTTCCTCCATGTTTCAGTCATATCAAACTACTGCCTCTCTCGTTTCAGTGTCTGGCAAAATGTTTGCCTTAGTGTGTAAATTTTTCTTTCTTTCTTTCTTTATTACTGCTTGTGTGTTTGTTTGTTTGTTTGTTTTTTCATTTCCTTATTGTTTCCCTCGTATGCTGTTTAGTATTCTTGAATGTAATGTAGCAGCACAGCAATGATTGTACACCCTATCCTGAATATAAACGTTTCATCATCCTCCCTTCCAGCGAAACTGCAGAGAAAGGTTGACGTGGCAGTGAAAACTTTGAAACCAGACAAAATGACATTAGCGCAGTTTATGGAGGAGGCGAAGGTGATGCACGAACTCCGCCACAAGAAGCTGGTGCGTCTGTTGGCCGTGTGCACGAAAGATGAGCCGTACTATATCGTGACGGAGTTCATGGTCAACGGCGCCCTGCTGGACTTCCTGAGGAATGACGAAGGCACACTGGTCAAGTTCAGCGTCATGATCAAGATGGCTGCCCAGGTCATTGTGCGTGTGTGTGTGTGTGTGTGTGTGTGTGTGTGTGTGTGTGTGTGTGTGTGTGTGTGTGTGTGTGTGTGTGTGTGTGTTCTTTCTTATCCCACTGCTTGGCGTATGTGGTGGAAAAGAACGTTAACCCCCCCACCCACCCCCCACTACTTGGAAATTTGAGTTGCTTTCTCCGGGAGCAATCCCCCTTTTATTTCCTCTGTATGCATGGTATGAGATTGTTTTCCATTTCGCAATCACTCCCGTTTGGAATGGGATCCATAACGAGCGCACCTAATATAAAGGTAAATACACGTGAAGAGGCTAATTGGGGCGGTCGGCGGTCTAGTGGTTAAGAGACTTTGCCATCAATGCGAGAGGTCAGGTTCGAGTCCCACTCGGGGCGAAGAATTGTTCCTTCTCGTACGTGGCAGCTTCATTCGGGGCGATCGTCGGGGGTTCTCTCCGGGTACTCCGGCTTCCTCCCCCTCAGCTTTAGAAATGTTAAGCCCAAAAAATTTGAAATAAATGCAAATCTAAATTCCGAAACTGAAATAGCTGAACTAACCCTTCGCGCCACGTGACTTTAATGTGTTCATGTCCAGTGTGTGAGAGAATGGGTGTGGTTCACGTTAGCGTGCGTGTTGGGTTTAGCTCGCGGCGCTTTGAGCTAAGTCCAGAAATTGGGAAAAAGCGCCAACGCATCACACATTCATGTTACCATTTTTATGCTTGCGGATCGTTCTGAGTCGTTTTCGACTATCTATCTATCTATCTATCTATCTATCTTGTGGCTCCACAAGGGGCGCAACTCCGCTTGCGACCGGTCTGCTCTGTCTTCGTCCGTGTCGTCTTTGTTCATTTTACCTGTTTTACTACGAGTGGAGTGCTCTTAGTGTGCAAGGATGGACGTAGTGGATTATCCCATTTTACGTGTGTGTGTGTGTGTGTGTGTGTGTGTGTGTGTGTGTGTGTGTGTGTGTGTGTGTGTGTGTGTGTGTGCGCAGTTTATAATGAATTTTAATATATTGTATTGTGTTGTGTTCTTGCCTTGTCTGAGCAGACGTGTAGTTTCCCCATGGGGGGATCAATAAGGTAATCTTATCTTATCTTATCTATCATCACACCCCTTAGACACCTGCACAGTGGCAACGTCTGTAATGCTGGCACTGAGCTAACAGAAGCGTACTCGATGGCGCGGCTGACACACTGAGCGCTCCAGTAGTGTAACAACAGTCGTAGAATTTCAATGTTCGACCGTGCCGCAAAATGTAAACAACACTGTACAGTATTAACAGCTGCAACAATCATCAAGATAGAGTATTACAGGCGAACGAAACTGTTCCAAAACATAAAACACAAAACACAAAGCTGGCTTAGCAAAGATGGAATTGGTTTGAAGCGTTCATGGGAGAGTAATAATTACTATTCGTTCTAGATAGCAGATGGCATGGCGTATTTGGAAGCAAAGAACTACATTCACCGCGACCTTCGAGCAGCCAACATCCTGGTCGGCAAATACTACGACGTCAAAGTGGCTGATTTCGGATTGGCTAAATTCCTGGATGAAGACTGCTACAACAGAGACTTAGGTGAGAAATGATTTGGTGGTGGTGGTGGTGGTGGTGTGCTTTTGAGAGCTAAACGCGTTCAGCAAGACCTTGACAGAAAGGAATGATTTAGAACTGTCATCAGTAATTGGCCAACGCTGTTTCCGGAATACCACCCCAATAGTCTGGAATTCTCTGCCTGATAGCACGAGACAACAACCTGCTCTGTCGTCCTTCAAATCAGATCTATAAACCAACCTGTTCAAACTGGCATTCTACTGATTCATGTAACCGTAGTACGTGCTGTGTAAGGATTTGTTACATGTGCGTGTGAGTCACGTGTGAATGCACAATGAGATGATTTCAGGAATTGCACAATACATGTGCGATTAATTATTTTATTATTATTTAATGGCATTCAGTGGAGAGCAGTCAGAGTACGAGGAAATATGATTGTAAAGTCGTTTGACTTAATATTTGGAACGATGTGTGTGTGTGCGTGCGTGTGTGTGTGTGTGTGTGTGTGTGTGTGTGTGTGTGTGTGTGTGTGTGTGTGTGTGTGTGTGTGTGTGTGTGTGTGTGTGCATTACTCTTGTGCGTCTGGTATTTGTGAATTTAATTTGTAATTTCACATGTCCGTCTGAATCTTCCGTTTGCAGATACCAAGTTTCCAGTGAAATGGACGGCCCCAGAGGCGATCACACATCAGAAGTTCAGCATCAAGTCGGACATCTGGTCCTTCGGTGTTCTGCTGTATGAAATCGTTACGTATGGCAAGCATCCGTACCCAGGTAAAAGCGATTGTTTTGTGATCTCAAACGCTCAGACGAACTTTTTAAAAGTTGTTTCTCTATATGGGATGGGGCAGATTTTGCTACGCGCAGCAGCATGTTTCAGTGATACAAAACAAGACTGTGACGTTTCTCCACACAATACATACTTTCACGCACACAGTGACGTAACGAAATCTGCGTCATAGACACCTTACGTGCACACTATGCTGCTGCGTTCTTTTTGGCGGGAGTTGTGAGACGTGTGTGTGTGTGTGTGTGTGTGTGTGTGTGTGTGTGTGTGTGTGTGTGTGTGTGTGTGTGTGTGTGTGTGTGGACGGATGTAATGATGGCTATCTCCTAAACCACATCGTTGGAGGGCTTTTTACTTTGAGATCAAATGGGCAGTCATAATTATTCTCCAGACCTATATTTCACAATTTTTATCCTGCCGTATTTTTAGAACAGTTATCGCCCATTTTAAAAAATCGTTCATGTTTCGTATTTTTACGAAAAAAAATGTTCCAATGGCTTCATTTTCTGAACTTGGGATGATCATCCAATTATACTGACTGTATTCGTAGCACAGCTCTGTAGCTCTGACAGGTTTTGTGTAAAAAAAAATATTTCCGAGGTAGGGGTGGTTTGTATATAAAGCCAAATCTCTGTGAAATGACTCCTTCAAGTTACTCATCATTCCGGTATTTTTGTCACTTGTGACAACTGCACATATGACATGAACTACTGTATTATACTCTATTATAGCTTCAGTAGTTAAAATAAAAGAGCTTTTAGATAAACACATTTTTCATGTTTCTGCGAGAAGCGCCCGTCAAAAAAGTTCCAATTTTGCAGTTTCGTAAGTACAATCCAAGGCACTTAAGTCCACGTTTCACCAGCTCTCTAGGTCTTCCAGATTTTATGTAAAAATTTATTCAGTCACGGACGTCACAAAAGCAACAAGGAAATCACAAGATACGAAGAAGTATCATCTGTCAGACGAGCAGCGTGAGGCTGACGTCAAAATTAATGTTTGGTTCACAGACAAAATCTGCAAGTATCGTCACTGCTTCCGACATTTCACCAGCTCTCTAGGTCTTCCAGGTTTCATGTGAAAAATAATTCAGTCGGGGAAGTCACAAAGCCAACAGGGAAATCACAAGACACGAACAAGCATTCTCAGACGATCTCAGTCTGAGGTTGACGTCAAATATTTAGTTCACGGAATTGACGTCATCTCTCTCTCTCTCTCTCTCTCTCTCCCCCCCCCCCCCCCCCAGTTGGGTAGGTACCCCCTTTTTATAAACACACTGGTGAAAGTTGTAAAATACTGGCTACGTCTTTTGACACAGGATGAGGCCAGACTCCCAAGAGCAGCGTATGAATCGGCGAGAACATTGGATGACAAGGGTATAGAAACTTGGGCAACACATGTGAGGAAATGTATGTTCTCGTACGGATTTGGGTTTGTGTGGTTGTATCAGGGGGTCGGAAACAAAGCAATGTTTCTAAGAGAGTTTAAACAGCGCTTGGTGGACTGTTACCATCAAGACTGGCACTGGAAGATTGTCAATAGTCAGCGATATGTGAAATATAAAGAATTCAAACAGACTTTGCAGCCAGAGCCGTACTTAAACGAGCTAACTACCAGACATTTCCGCGATGTAGTTGTTAGATTCAGATTAGGAGTAAATGAAC
>JACVVK020000108.1:92500-97500 GCA_018292915.2 Batillaria attramentaria | reverse complement strand
GTGCTGTATAATGAATTTTCACGTCTACACAAAGGTTGGATTGGCAAGTAACCTCGTTGCTTTTGAATTGATATTAGGATCGAAACAACTATCAGTGTGCGTGCGTGCGTGCGTGCGTGCGTGCGTGTGTGTGTGTGTGTGTGCGTGCGTGCGTGCGTGTGTGCGTGCGTGCGTGCGTGCGTGCGTGCGTGCGTGCGTGTGGGCGTGCGTGCGTGTTGTTCATATTTTAACACCGAAAAAGTCGGTCGAATGAAATTTATTTCCTGGCAAACATAATCAAAATCACCACGCATCAACAAATTCACGATTCAATTAAAGTGTAGAACATAAATTTGTTTATGGCCGGTTAAGGCTGTCCGTAACACGTACTTCTCAAATTCAGTACTTAATTAAAGTTACGTATTGACAGTTAACAATCAACACAAAGCCATTAATCAAACTCAGTTGGGCAGCGGTTTGCATCAGGCAAAACCCGAAAATTCATTCACACAATCATTATTACCACTGCGGACGTAAGGACACAAACTGACTGTGAGGTCATGTTTGGTGTTTATTTGACGTACCCTGTTTGGCGAGTGTGCTAGTCTGTAGTTATTTTTGTTGTCACGAAAAAGCGTGATTTTTGTGATTTTTGTGTTGTGTATGTCAAGGTGCATGCGAGGGGCCGCAACAAGAGGCAAGCTGCAAGTGAGGGTGGGTGGGTGGGTGGGTGGGTGTTTGGAAGTTTCACGTCCTTTTCCAGCACATACGGGTGATATCAAAGACGGGGCAACGATGAAAAGGCCAGCACAAATATTTGGCCCCAGCCGGGATACGAACTCACGACCCGAGCATTAGAAGTCCAACGCTCTACCATTTGGCCACCCCGGCTCCCCAGCTGCAAGTGAAGCTGGGACTTTTTACACAGAGGTCGGGCACAAGTGACGCGATCGGAATGGTGTGAACTGGCTCTCAGGCCTTAACAGAAATTAGACGTGCATTACTCCAGTGAGGCCTGAGCGAAAAGGAATCATTCAACTTAAAAAAAAACAACAACAACAACAACAACCTCCAGTCAGGTACGTGCCCTGAAATGGTCTGTGCATGATAATTTTGTTTCTAGATTGAATCATTTTTTAGGGGTGACTAAGATGTCTTAGGCTGATAGGGAATACATAGGCATTTTGAGGCCCAGTGCATTTGTGTTCTTTGACCTGAAGCGTCCGCCGAACTAGCGACCAGAAATGTCTGCTGACTGCATAATTTCGCGCCTTCCCACACCACGCACCTTGCTGCCCCTGTAAATCTAATAGATCGTCGGCCCCCGTAGTGTAGTGGTTAGCACTTCGGACCATGGACTGGGAGACCCGGGTTCGAGTCCCAGCCGAGGCAAGCGGATATTTTCCGACCTAGCTCGGCTCCTACCCAGAGTGGGTGTGCTATGGACCCAATAGGGAGGCTGTTGTCACAAATACGAGATTCACTCACTTCACAGGTGCGACTTTGGGGGGTGCTCCCCTTGGCATGACACGTCCAATGATGTGGATGATTACACGGCCGGCACCGCAGGTGCCATAGTTCCCGGGCCTGATTAACGCAGGGACACTTATGACAGGAAGCGTGGAATGCGGTCCTGTCCCGCAGTCCCAAACCACACGGACCTCCATAGCATCATCTTACTATCATCCTCATCTCCATCATCATGCATAATAAAAATTGCCCCGTCTTTCGAGCCCTCCGTGGATTCCACCCATGACCTGGGAGAAACACCACTTGAGCTAATGCAGCAAAAAAAAAAAAAAAGACAAAAAAACAAACAAACCGACAACAGCAACAACAAGAACAACATTCAATAGATCTCCCGTCACTAGATAATTATAGCTACATGAGAGACATTACTAAGAATTATTCTCTTTCTGTTTCTATTTAGCTTTATTTAACAGTGTATTGCTGTTAAAGATAGACAGCGTCATAAAATTGCTTTTTAACACTACTGACTAACAAAAAACCCCTAAACATTTTCAACTTTCTGATGACTGTACGTATGTATAAAATAAACAATTGCAGTAAACAGATTCATCAACAACTGTTACAAAAACAATAACGACAATTATACACAATAATATACAATCATTACATATCTTTCAATATGCAAATAAGAGGCGCAAAAATCTCAAGCCTAACAACAATCATTAAACATCGAATCACAGTACCGAACAATTACAAAAGTTTTCAAAACACACTGTCATGAAAATATGTCCGTATACAAACATGGCAAAAGAAGAAAAAGACGGAATACTGAGAGATCCCGTTCCATCCGGGAGAGGTCGTGAAATGGATTGCGTGTACACATGCATACTGGAACGGAGGTGGAGGGGGGAGAGGGGAGGGGGAGGAGGAGGTGTGGGGGTGGGGAACGGGAGGGGAGAAGAGGGGATTGCTGTACAATTGTCGACACGTTTCTCCAGGACGGAGCAGCCCGACTTTCCTACCGAGGAGTGGGGCAAAACGCTGTACTAATAGACGACTCCACTCCTATCAATCAAAAGGGACGAGCTCCCAGAATTCAGCCAGTCGCCTGCCACGGCATGATCAGCACAACACATTCCACGATCTGGCAAACGTTCTTGCCGGACACTACAAATAGGAGAGCACATGACTGAGACGTGGAAAGAAAGCAGTAAGTCCAATGACGTCATTTGATGAAAAAAAAAGAGACAATGACGTCGACCGCTTTCATCTTGAAATCACCCTTTCTGCCATGAAATGACGTCATGGATGTACTGCGTCTTGCCAATACATGGTAGAGTAAGCCTGCTCTTAACTGGGCACAGCGCGCGAAACACACATGTGCAGTTGTGCACATCACAGTCGTTGCGCTCGGTGTGTCTACTAACTACAAAACGGAACACAGCTGTGCTCGGTGACAAACCGATTAAAATGCACTGTCCACGATGTTTGCGCGCCGAGTGACGTAGTACAGCCAATCAGAATCTGTTGTGGAAACCACAGTCACAGTTGTAGCTATTTGAAATCCAGGTTGCTGTGATGACGCTGCAGCGGCGGAAACCCCCCAAATCACAACTGTGTCACAACTTTTGGACAGCACTGTGGTGCTCCGCAGTGCCCAGTTAAGAGCCGGCTTAAAGGGGTGGGGCTTTGGCCACGGGGTTTGCCGAGTGGAGTCGTCTATTACAGCACCAGCACAACAAACATGATAACAAAGATGGTGATGGCGATGAACTGGTGCCTAAAGAGGCTGAACATTTTAAAAACAACAATAATCATGGGTGCATTATTGGTGTCATAACTCTTCTTGCGTAATGCATAAGCTGCTGTGTCGACATTATGATTATCACGGCTGAATCAACGTAGAACTGAGCAACTTGGTTTTTCCATGTGTGAGATGAACACGACATGGGCTATAAAACATGCACTCGACTCTACTCGACATATTTTTTTTTAATTGATATCAAGAGGCCTGAGACGCTATCAAGAGTGTGAACAAAACAGAACAAAACGATCATATAAAGTCACATACATGAACATGATAAACAAGAACATTTACAGGGGGGGGGGGGGGGGGGGTCGTTTAACGTCGTTTTCCACCACGTATGGGTGATATCAAAGACGGGGCAACGAGAAAAATGCCAGTACAAATATCTGGCCCCAGCCGGGATTCGAACTCACGACCCGAGCATTGAGAGTCCAACGCTCTACCATTCGGCTATCCGTTTATCATTTGTGTCTTATTAGTATGCGGGCCAGAACTGCAATTTCCCAAATATGGGATTAATAAAGTATTCTGTATTCTGTATCCCAGCTCCCCGGACATCTACAGAATATTAACGCCAAGTACGGATGAATAGTCAAAATGATCTATATTACACTTACAACAACGATCCGCTATGCTGAACAGAAAAAAGTGGAATTTCGACAACTGTATAATCTTGGCCTCGCTATAATAATTGCTTTTCGTGATACTGACAAACTGTGTCAGGTCCCAAGCAGGTCAAATTCGGTCATTGGCAAGGACATTCAAACAGCACGTGCTGCTCGGATTCTACACAGTCAGTACACACGGGACACAAAAGGCGATCAACTGACTGTTGGTAACGGGAGCAGTGTGCGTTTATAGTGGAAACCTCCATTCGAAACTGGGCGAGAGCAGTAGATACGAGTGTAAATCAGTTCAGTGTACTTCTTGCGCTCAAGCTCGCTCTTAAAGATCTAAGCTCCCAACAAAAAGCTTTCCAAAGTGTGAAACAATTTTACAGAGCTGACCGTGCAAGCACAGTCAACTCTGTCACAGTTGCGAAGTTTTCAGCGCGTCGGGAACCTTTATAAAACCAGAGCACGAGTTTGTCGTGACATTATTTGGCTTTTGGTCAGTGGGCGAGACACATCGCTACAGTGTCCAGTGGATGTTGAGTGCTGCACAATCTTTCTCGCTCAGTGTCAAAACGCAAACTGAGCTGTGAAATCAGGCTGCCCTTGGCTTTTATTGGGGTTTCAGGGACGCTGACAACTCTGCAACTGTGACAGAGTTGACTGTGCTTGCACGGTCGACTCTGTAAATGTTTTTCCACACTTCAGAAAGCTTTTTGTTGTAAGCTTAGATCTTTAAAACTGTAATACATTACACACCGTATGCTACTTCCCATGCAGCTGGACCAATTCACTCCATTTCGGAAGAGTAAATTCTGTACGTCCCTTTGGAGTCTGGTCTACGACACAACCACACATAATATTATCGATCGATTGTTGGGATAAACGTTTGAAAAAAATGAACAAATACTGCATGAAAAGTTGGACAGTGTATACACTCTGGTCGATAATTGCATTTTATTAAAAATCTGAATAATATACACAATTGAATGTATTGAAAATCTGTAAAAAGTGTATGCTTCTGTATATTAATGGTATGGTATGGTATGGTATGGTATGGTATGGTATGGTAGACTTCTCTTCGGCGCACATATCCATCTCTTCTGAAATGCTTATGGCGCCGCAGAGCTGAA
>JACVVK020000108.1:85000-87500 GCA_018292915.2 Batillaria attramentaria | reverse complement strand
GCCTGTGGCTGTCTGATTGTCTACACCCTAACCTGATCTAAATTAGGAATCAGCATCAGCCTCAAGACATTTAGTGGTGGATCCTTACCTTTATCTGCACCATAAATTCCCTCATCTAGGATTCTGGCCAATCCGAAGTCAGCCACTTTGACGTCATGATGCTGACCGACCAGGATGTTGGCTGCTCGAAGGTCGCGGTGAATGTAGTTTTTCGCCTCTAAATACGCCATGCCATCTGCTATCTGGAACATAACGCTTGTATGTTATCCAATATACTAAGAAAACATGCTAGCATTCATGCATTATATCGAGTCTTGTGTCTGCCGTCCGACATTTTGCAAACCGATTTTAGCCGATTCATGAAACTGGGTAAAGCGCCTATGCAATACTCATTATTATTATTATTATTATTAGTTTTTGAGTCGTTTCTGAAATGCAGTGATGTAGAGACGTTGCCACACAGCAGAAGAACCAAAGCCTCACCTGGGCAGCCATCTTGATCATGATGGTGAACTTGACCAGCCTGCCATCATCCTTCTTCAGGAAGTCCAGCAGGGCGCCGTTGGCCATGAACTCCGTCACGATATAGATGGGTTCGTCCCGCGAACACACGGCCAGCAGACGCACCAGCTTCTTGTGGCGGAGTTCGTGCATCACGCGCGCCTCAGCCAAAAACTCATCGGGCCTCATCTTGCCAGGTTTGAGAGTCTTGACAGCAACGTCCACTCTCTTCTGGAGCTTTGCTGCAACGACGCAAACCAACATTTTATGTTGAAGCAGTTCGGCTGTAAAGACTGTTTTCGGAACAGAAAGCACTGTCAGTACACTCGCAAGCGGTCCAAATGCCACAAGGTTCAAGGCACGCTCAGAACACACGAGACAAGACACTTTTTAATAATAATAATAATAATAATAATAGATACTCATAAAGCGCATATTTCTCGGTGGGCTCTCATAAAGCGCATATTTCTCGGTGAGCTCTAAGCGCATACAGATGTAAAAGAACTAAAGGAGCCAAAAGAGTTAAAAGAGCTAAAAGAGCTAAAAGAACTAAAAGAGCTAAAAGTGCTAAACGAGCTAAAAGACCTAAAGAGCTAAAGGAACTAATAGAACTAATACAACTAAAAGAGCTAAAAGAACTAAAAGAGTTAAAAGAACTAAAAGAACTAAAAGAACTAAAAGAACTTATACAACTAAAAAATCTAAAATACCTAAAAGAGCCAAAAGGACAAAGAACTAAAAGAGCTAAAAGAATTAAAAGAGCTAAAAGAACTAATAGAACTATAAGAGCTAAAAGAACAAATAGAAAGTACACACGCACACGCACACACGCACGCACGCACGCACGCACGCACACACACACACACACACACACACACACACACACACACACACACACACACACACACACACACTGTAGGAACAGCCTGCCCCCATTTTCCCTGTGTCACGTACCTTTCCACACTTCCCCGAAACATCCCTCGCCAAGTTTCACGTTCAAGGTGACGGCCTCTCGTTCCATCTCCAGCTTCTGGAAACCTTCCACTGGCTGTATCCTGGGACATGGTACTGTCAGTCTCGTGGCCAGTCCATCAGCATGACCTACAGGCGGAAGGACACAAACTGAGCGTGGGGTCACGTGCAGTGTTTGTTTGAAGGAGCCTGCTTTGGGAGTGTGCTAGTTCTTACAGTGATTTTATCGTTGTCACGAAAAAAAGCGCGTGATTTTTGTGATGATTGTAGGGCAAGGTGCATGCCAGGGGTTGCAAGAGGAGGCAACTGCCAGTGAAGCAGGGACGTTTTGCGCACAAGATAGGCGAAGATGACGTGAGTGGAATTGGGGTGAAGTGGCTTAATTTGTGGCTTAAACAGAAAGTAGACTTGCATTACTCCAGTGAGGCCTGAGCGAAAATGAGACATTTAATTAAAAAAAAAAACTGCCAGGTACCTGCTCTTGAATGATCTGTGCATGGTACTTTTTGTTTCCAGGTAGAAGCATTTTTACGGGTGACTAGGATGCCTGAGGTTTGAGTACCGCTGCAAGCCTTTGAAAAACGAATAAGCTAACTAGATGAATTTGTTGGGTGGTTAGTTCGTTGGTTGTCTCGTTGGCTGGTTAGTACACAAAAATTCTCAAAAAGATTATCGAGGATAGGAGTTTTCTGAAGGATCCGTGAAAAGACAATTTTGTAGAACTCAATGCTTAGAGCTTTTTTTTCAGGAAATTGGCAGCAAATGGTTAAAACACTAATGACTGTGACTAACGTGAGTAGTGATGAAGAAGTTCAAAAACGGTTTTGAACTTTCTCTTTGGACTGAAATACACGCCGCCGTCATCCATTTTCTTCAGCTTGTAGTGGGCCACTGCCGGGTCTCCCGTCTGCTGGTTGTCGTAACGCACCGACAGCACGGCCGACACGGATTTGTCTGTAGATCATCATCATCATCATCATCATCATCATCATCATCATCATCATCACAACCATCAAGATGACATCTC
>JACVVK020000108.1:77500-82500 GCA_018292915.2 Batillaria attramentaria | reverse complement strand
GTGACGGCCGTTCAGTAGCGCAGCGGCTAAATCCGACACGCTACCTAATAGACCACCGCCAACTCCTATTATAATTATGTTATTACTACTACTACTACTACTACTAGTACTAAAATATAATCATATATCCAGTGCACATATACTAGCAATCGCACGTACGATACATTATTGGGACGAAGCCGAAAAATCACGTGCTCTCTGATGCACGGCATGAGCAAGGAACAACCCGCACTCTACCTCATGGCTGAGATAGATTTTTCTGCTTTGTCGCTGACCTAAACACCGGCAACACCAAATAACAGTCGACACTGATATTGCCACTGTTATCTGCTAAAAGAGCTTGACAGCTGTAAATCTGTTGAGCACTGAATGCCTTATTCTAGATAACGACTGGTGGCTTTCACATGTGTGAGTCGAACTTCCGTGTGTCTTGATAAAGTTTGATATCAGTATGTCAGTTGTTGGAAGAGTTCATGGTTATAGTAGGGCATGAATTATGCGCCCTTCAAGAGGCAAAATAACAGTTTTTAAACACAGGGAAGTTTTTCACACACAAGCAAATAACAAAACAAAGCAAAAAGACAACGCACGCACGCACGCACATACACACACACACACACACACACACACACACACACACACACACACACACACACACACACACACACACACACACACACACACACACACACGAGAGATAGAGAGAGAGAGAGAGAGGGGGTGGGTAGGTGGGTGTTTGGGGGTTTAACGTCCTTTTCCACCACATACGGGTGATACCAAAAACGGGGCAACGATGAAAAAGCCAGCACAAATATTTGGCCCCTGCCGGGATATAAACTCACGGCCCGAGCATTAGAAATCCAACGCACTACCATTCGGCCACCCCGGCTCCCCGATAGAGAGACGCGCTCACACACAGACAGACAGACAGACAGACAGATAGACACACAGACTGTCTGGAGAAAACGTGACTTACTTCAGCTTACATGAACTTACGGATTTACATCTAACCCCAAAATTTGACGCAGTTAGTAAGTGTTTTACCTGTCGGTACCTCTGGCGGTGGGATGGGAGGCAACTCCCTCTGTGGGGAGCTGGGCTGTACTTCTACTTGCTCAGGGGAGACAACCACCCAGTCTGGATTTCCTGCCGGACTCTCAGAATTCTGGCGTTCTGTAGGTTTCGGCAACCGGGACTTCTTGCCCTTTTTGAATGCGTTACCCATTGAGGCTAGGGACAAAATGTAGCGAGAGGTTCAAATAAACCTGATTTCTCATTCTCACGCACGCACTGACGCAGGCAGGCAGACACAAACACACACGCACACTGCACTATCCTCACAGCGGTAATTTAATAATCATAATCATAATAACAACAACAACAATAGAAATAATAATAACTGCGTATTGTGTAGGCGCTTTACCCAGTGTCTTGAACTGGCTCATAGCGCCGCGAACCGAACCCAACACGCACGCTCACGTGAATCACACGCATTCTCACACTGGGCACACCTGGACATGAACACGTTACAATGATCAAGTGGTGCGAAGGGTCAGATCAGCTAATTAAGTTCCGGAATTTAGAATTTCATTTATTTTCAAATTTTGTGGACTGAACGGCATTTCCAAAGCAAAAGCAGATCCAGGGTACGATCAAGTACCTCTAAACTGAATCAATAAGTTTTTTGACCATGAAACGCCCACTTCGCAAATTCTAGAAAAGTACGCGCTGAAGAACACTGGGGCGGTCGGTGGTCTAGTGGTTAAGAGACTTGTCACCAATGCGAGAGGTCAGGGGTTCGAGTCCCACTCGGGGCGAAGAATTTTTCCTCCTCGTATAAGGCACCGTTCACCGTTCGGGCCGACCGTCCGGCTTCCTCCCTCTCTGCTTTGGAAATGTTCAGCCCACCAAATTTGAAAAAAAATGCAATTCTTAATTCCGAAATTCAAATAGCTGAGCTGACCCTTCGCACCACGTGATTGTAATGTGTTTATATCCAGTCTGTGAAAGAATGCGTGTGATTCACTTGAGCGTGCGTGTTGAGTTCAATTCGTGGCGCTTTGAGCCGATTCATGAAATTGGGTAAAGCGCCTATACAATAATAATAATTATTATTATCATTAAGAAAAGCGTTTGCTAAATGGTTATGATCTTTGCATCAAAATCAGTGTGACGTGTCACGTCAAAACATCAAAAACCTGTATGTACGTCACGCTTGTCACGTCAAAACATCAAAAACCTGTATGTACGTCACGCTTGTCACGTCAAAACATCAAAAACCTGTATGTACGTCACGCTTGTCACTTCAAAACATCAAAAACCTGTATGTACGTCACGCTTGTCACGTCAAAACATCAAAAACCTGTATGTACGTCACGCTTGTCACGTCAAAACATCAAAAACCTGTATGTACGTCACACTTGGCGTCATATTTCGCAAAAAGCGAGGCCGGCCGAGTTGATTGTTTTCTTTATTGAAATATGAGTGCCAAACAACGCCTTACTGTTCGTCAGTTGTAGCCGGGCTATGTTTTGTTGTTGTTGTTGTTGTTTTTGTTGTTCTTGTCGTCGTCGTCGTCGTTGTTGTTGTTGTTCGTGTTTTCTCCTCACCCGAAAACAACGCTCTCAGATGGAGACAATAAGTTTTGTTCTTTTTCTTATTTCCTCTCACACTATCTTGTCATCTTATTCGTTCACTATGAGGCAGTAAACGGGATTTTAAAAACGGCCCCAATGGCCAGACAGATCATCTTTTCAGTCACAAATAGCGTCGTAACTTCTTAAAGGTCTGCAATCTCAGCAAAAAGTCGCAAACATTGCGTTTTTATGTTGTTTCCATAGTAATGGAAACAACATAATAGGACGGGCTAAAATTTCCACGTTCATAGGCAAGCATCTGTGGTACAAACGCACGTCACTGCCGATCTCCCGCAGAGACGATTATGCAAGTGTAACTCTGACAATGACGTAAGAAAACTTGCGTCATCGATGCTGACGCGTATGGTGTTCCGAACGCACTTCTCCTCCTCAGTGAGTGCCGTCTGTGCGGATGTGTGTGCGTGTGTGCGTGCGTGTGTGCGTGTGTGCGTGTGTGCGTGTGTGAATTGTGTCCGGGCCCGTTTCTTCGAAAATACTTAACCGAATGGCTTCAAATTTGGGGTATCCAAATTTATCAAAATGTTACATTAGACGATTCAAGCGTGTGATGATTGCTTAAGTGATTTGGGAGTTATCGCCCTTTTGAGACAAGTTGGTTGTCTTTCGTGTACAGGCGTAATATTTATTTAAATCACTCAATTTTTTGGCAGTAGATAGCTTGAATACGGACTCTGAATTGACTCACTACTAGAAAATGGTCGCTCTTATAGTTTTCATGTAAACCGAGCCTGAGTTGACATTGCATGTGAACCCAGTTCAGATGCCTATTTCTCCGAAAATACTAAACCGATCGATTTCAAATTTGGGGTTTCTAAATGAATCAAGATTGTTGAATAGAAGGCCCGATCCAGGTACGATTGCACACATGATTTGCGAGTTATCGCCCTTTTCAAAAAAAGTGGCTTTCTGGCGTTTAAAGGCGTAATTTGTACCTAAACCACTCCATTTTTGGGACATAGATAGCATGAATACGGACTCTCAACTGAGTGAATTTTGGAGGTTGTCGCTTTTATACTTTTGGCGTAAACCGTACCTGATGAAAGTGCTGGTGAACACACTTTAGATCTCAAAATCGCTCCTACTATACATAGATAATGAGCCTGGGGTGCCATAAAAAATATACAAAAAAAATTAGAAAAATTCACTGCAGCCGTTGTCGTCAGTTGACTCGAAAATTTTTACTCGAAGCACATTTCCTTTACACAAGCCACACGCCTCACAAACATCGCAGAAAAGGCACACGCGCACTGACGCAAAACTGTATCAGCGTCAGTTTGCCGACGTCATGTTTGATTGACGTGGGGGTGTGTCGTCACTTTTCGGAAGTTCTCTATTTGTAGACGGGGAAAGCGGGAGTTTCATTGATGTAGTGAGCTTTGTTTTTCCCACTGACTCTCACTCAATAGCATAGTAGAGTGAGAGAACACCACATAGGTCTCAATGGAGCACATGCACAAACGCGGCTCGCGCAAGTCTGCGTGTGTGCGTGCGTGCGTGCGTGCGTGCGTGCGCGCGCGCGTATGTCTGTGTGTGTCTGTGTGCGCGCGCGCGCAGCAGACATAACACATAGTGAAAAAACGTTCGCCGCGCAGACTTGTCTGTTAAACACATTGAGCCGGTATAAATTCGATCTTTACACTGCGCAGCAGCAACACTTCAATTTTCATGGGGCTGCTTTCATTGCAAGAATTGTATCCGAGTCAAAGTTATTACGTCAAATGTATTATGCGTCATCCCAATGAGGAAAACGTCATAGATTTCAAAGAAAACAACTTGACGTCTCTCTTCCAAAACCAAGATTGGTCTGACAAGCCCGGTCAGTTGTTTCCATTGAGAGAGAGAGAGAGAGAGAGAGAGAGAGAGAGATTGTGTGTGTGTGTGTGTGTGTGTGTGTGTGTGTGTGTGTGTGTGTGTGTGTGTGTGTGTGTGTGTCCTCCCGTATACATGGCATTACAAAAGAACGACCGTGACGACAGCAGGTGATTAAATGGAAACAACATATTGGGCTGGTCAGTGGCCATCTTGTTATAAACTGCGACTTCTTCGACTGTGCATAATCCAGGCGACTCTGTCACAGTTGCAGAGTTTTCAGCGCTTCGGGGACCTTTATAAAACCAGAGCACGAGTTTGCCGTGACATTATTTGGCTTTTGGTCAGTCAGTGAGCGAGACACATCGCTACAGTGTCCGGCGGATGTTGAGTGCTGCACGATCTTCCTCGCTCAGTGTCAAAACGCAAACTGAGCTGTGAAACCAGGCTGCCCTTGGCTTTTATTGGTGTTTCAGGGCGCTGAAAACTCTGTAACTGTGCTTGCACGGTCGACTCTGAAACATTTTTTTCACA
>JACVVK020000108.1:42500-70000 GCA_018292915.2 Batillaria attramentaria | reverse complement strand
GTTTTTTTCTTTCTTTTTTTTTTCTTTTTTTTTTTTGGGGGGGGGGGGTTGGGGTGTGTGTGTGTGTGTGTGGAGAGGGGGGGGGGGGGTCTGACTAGAGCAGAAGACTACGGTTCAGAGGTACTTCGAGCATCGCTTATACCAAATGCAGATCGATGTCTCTGTTTTCCAGGTCGTGGACACGCCGGATGTGACGTGTTTCGACTTGACCCCGGAACAGAAGAAGCAGGAAGTGGCGAACTGGCGGAGACTGACCTCCCCTAGGCCTTCTGTCGTCCTTCTGACCATCAGATGTCACGTGGGTTACTCGGCCGAAGAGCACGCCACCTACATGTACCTGAAAATGAAGGAGCTGTGGCCTACCAGCTCTTTCTGCGAGCGGCTAGTGGTGGCCTTCACCTTCGGGGACTGTCAGAGCGGGGATATCACGGCGGAGCTAGAGTCCGCCAGCGAGGAACTGAAGAGTGTACTTATGGACGCGGGACACAGATATTTTGTCTACAACAAACAGGTGAGCCGTACGTGGTCACAACGCTAGTGTAAGAACGCATGACATATGTGACCCGCTCTCGCGAAAGGGACCATAAGTCGCGCTAGGCCGAACGCCGCTACAGGCGAAAAGAGCGCCGGGGGTCAGTATGGCCGCCTTGTGAGTAGCCAGCTTCAACTGCTGATGTCTCTGTCAATTTTAGTAGTACAGTTTTCATTCTTATATTAAATTAAACTGCATAACCATTAAATTGCAGAGATATACATATCTTTACATTAATAATTTTCGACTTATGGTCCCTTTTGTGAGAACGGGTCACATATGGTCAGATTACAAGTCATACGCGGTTCGCCTGTTTGTTTCACAGAACCGAGTTTTGAGCTATGCAGTTTATCGTCATCGTCTTAACTTTAATTGTGAAATAAAATTTAATTGAAAATAGGGCCTGTCATATTAGATTTGTCGCTCGATTGTTTTTAATGACCATGTGTTTCATAGGTCTCATAGGTTTAACAGCCGTTTGCAATGACATTTATTGTCCTTGAAATTTAGGCCTCCGATGAGCGCATGCATTTCTGCCCCGAGTACCAAGAATTCAGGAATCTCCCAGAGTGGTTCATGTACCCCAGGATTCTGCCACGTGTCTCTGCTAATGGACGACTCCACTCCTGTCAATCAAAAGTATCGAGCTCCCAGAATTCAGCCAGACGCGTCAGTCCCGCGGCATAATGAGCACAACACATGGCAAGGTCTGGCAAACGTTTTACCAGACACTACAACACGGGAAGCACATATATTTTGATATGACTGAAACATGGAAAGAAATCAGTAAAGAAGAAAATTTATTCATCCCTTTTCCCGTCCAGTTACGTCATGGACGTACTGTATTTTCCTACTACACGACAGAGTATAGGCGCGAGGTCTTGGCCTCGGGGCTTGCCGAGTGGAGTCGTCTATTGTGCTGTTGAAAGGAGCTTTGGACTACTTTGGTTTTTATTCTGAGACCGTGTCGTGTTCGATTAGCAGTGCAACAACCCTTTTCTGTTTGGGTTCAGATGATTTATGCGTAGCTTTGTAGGCGGTTTAGTTAATTAGCACTGGTTAAATGCTGTCAGTTTTGTTTGAAGCGTATTTTCATAAAAGTTTTTTTTTTGTTTTTTGTTTTTTGTGACGACCAATTTTACTTGTTAATTATATAACTCTTAAAAGCACATGCAAAAATCGCAATTTTACTTGAAATCTTCTGATCACTAGAAGCCATTCAAGCAACCATTACGCAATATGCAGCGGCCTCGGACCTCGACCTGGGAAGTATGGGCCCACGCCTTGCTTTATTGTGGCTTGAAGTGGCTCCTACTCGTGTGCAGTGGCCTGTTCTTTTTAACCAATCTTTATCATATGGAGTGGTCGGGCTGGGGCTCTTAAGAGTTCTAATGCAAAAATTTCAAACTAACAATTTCTTGTTTGAACGGTTCCTTCCAGAAAGACAACAAAACAAGCCTGACGAATAAACTTCTCAGCGCGGTACAAAAGGTAGAGCCCAACCCGCTGACGTCACCAAGCGTTGTGTTTGACCCTAAAAGGCAAAAGACTTCTGGACCCGAGCGTCTCCATAATTGTGGCCATAATTGCGGGCATCAGCTTCCTGTGTTCTGTGTTTCTGTGGATCTATGCAGGCGGTGAATACTGGGCGTACGTTACGATAGGAGTGTCGTCCGTCAGTTTGGTGGCTTTATTGCTCTTCATGGCTCGAGCAGAGCTAAGATGAGGGGGGGAGGGGGGGCTCAACCTCAAAATTTCGAGCGCTGATGTTGGGCGAAGGACACAAATACACAGCGCCTCAAAATGCCTATATATTCCCTATTAGCCTCAGGTGTCATAGTCGCCCCTAAAAATGCTTCAATCTAGACACAATTACTACCATGAACAGACCATTCAAAGGCACGCACCTGACGATTTAAAAAAAATGAATGTCTCCTTTCCGCGCAGGCCTCACTAGAGTAATGTACGTCTACTTTCTCTTTAGGCCAGAGAGGAAGTTCACACAAATACGCTTGCCTCACTTGTGTCCCACCTCTGCGCAAAAAAATCCCAGCTTCACTGGCAGCTTGCCTCTTTTTGTCACCGCCTGCCATGCACCTTGATCTACATAACACGAAAATCACGCTTTTTCATGACAACAAAACTCACTACAGACTAGCACACTCGCTAAACATTGTAAACAAGGTACCTCAAACAAACACCAAACATGACCCCACGGTCATTTTGTGTCCTTACGCCTGTTGGAGCCTGCCACTGAGGAGGAATGATTTACCAGGTACAGTGTGCTTTAACGGGGCAGCAGCAGCAGCCCATTGCTAATGACGTCTGGTATTATTGTGACTTAAAACTCACGGGTATTGTGACTGATCCTGTAATACTGACTCTTATCCCATTCATCAAAGCTTACTTGGTGGAAAAGGACGTCAGTTAAACTCCCAAACACCCACCCACACCCACTCATCAAAGAGATGTCAAAGGGCAGTCCTACGAATATTGAAATATTGGTGGAAGGTTTAAATGTGTGTGTGTGTGTGTGTGTGTGTGTGTGTGTGTGTGTGTGTGTGTGTGTGTGTGTGTGTGTGTGTGTGTGTGTGTGTGCTCGGAAACTCTTTCAAGAAAAACGCTACCATAAAGCCTGTATGTGAATTGTTTTCCACACACTTTCAGTGCCCATAGTCACCTGCCTGAAACAGGTTTAGACCATTACGGCCTGAACAAATTCATCAGTGTAAGCTGTGGGACATCCGACGACCAAAATAGTGACGTTTAACTGTGATAGAATCTTGTATAATATATTTTATTTTGAGATATTTTATTCTCTCTCTCTCTTTCTCTCTCTCTCTCTGCTGTCTCTCTTTGTTGTACTTGCTTGTTTTGTACTAATCTCCTTGATTTGCCACATAGATTCTGGTTTAATGTGATCCTAATACTTAGTTGAATTTTCTATTGTAGTGTTAGCAGGGCAGTGTGTAAGAGAGGCCTTCCAGTGCCTAACAACTCTATCCTGAAATAAAGGTTTCATCATCATCATCATCATCATCTCTCTCTCTCTCTCTCTCTCTCTCTCTCTCTCTCTCCATTTGCTTCTACATTTTCTTCTATTAATTTATATTCCTGTAGTTTTTGCATTCTTCTTCCTTTGTTCATATTTTTTGTAGTTTAGCAACGGCAAGTTCGAACATGGTATTTATGCCATCACTATTTATACCACACTTTTACCGTTGAAAAATAAAGATTATTGTCATTGTCATTCTCATTGTCTCTCAGTCTCCTGTTAACAGTGCAGTGCAGTATGTCACACGGCAAATGAAACTGAAAAGCATTTTCTGTGTGTTTGTCGAGCGCGCCGGTATAAATATTTTCATCCCAGCCTGTAGTATAATACGTATAGTATAGGAAGCCATCGCTGTTTATTGTCAAGTGTCATTCCTGCTTGCTTAGAAAAAAGGAAAGGGCATTCTAAAAATGTGGCTGAATGCTCGTTCAAAGCGCTAAAGGGAAGAGAAATCATTTGGGACTGGCTAATTCATAACGTGTTTGTTGCAACGCGGAGACCCTAACAATTATTGTCTAGAAAAAAAGCCAACATATTTCAGTCGTCAGACAGGTAACTACCTAGCCCGCCAATATCTCGTCAGGGTGTTGGGTCGAATATGACAACAACATGCCCTGTGCACCAAGCGTGTATGTAAACACCTCCCGCCCGGGGACAGTTAACGTAGGACAGAGCCCCGCTCCCGCGCACAATGTCAAGCGAAACGGCTGATATGCTGCCACCCTCACACACAGACTACCTGCTCAGCTCGTATTGCACACAGCGTTCTCGTCACAGGGGTCAGCCAAAATGGCCCGAGTGTTTCCGGTGCTACTCAGATGTAAAAGTTGTACCATTAAACAGTTTCCATTTCCACATGTTAGTGTCACCTGAAACACTCCGTGGATTTCGGTTGGTCCGTGTGAATTAACAGGACTGTTGTTTATTAACAGTCACACGTTACTACGTCACGATGCTTCCTGGTTAGCGTTGGTCCAGTTACGGGTAGCGCGTCCGACTTAGCAGGTGCTGTCGTGAGGGCGTGTGTAGGCTCACATGTCAACTACATGGCTATACCTAAGAGTATTATCGTCGTTATAACGCTTGAAACAAAGTACAATAATAATGATAATAATATATGGTATTTGTAGGGCGCATATCTTTAAATAAAACTCAATGCGCCTATCACTCATTCACAACTCACGCACATTATACAACGATGGACGGACACACACTGGTGAAACTGACTAGTTAGACAGAAAATTACTGGTGTTAGTTATTTGTGGCCTCACGCCGCTCAAGCAACAAAGACCAGCCCGCGGCTGAGGGAATTACTGCGGGAAGGCTTTGCAAAAAAGGAACGTTTTCAGACTGCTCTTGAAAACAGACAGTGTGGGCGCATTTTTCAGATCTGCAGGCAGGGAGTTCCAAAAGGCTGGAACGACAAAACTGAAAGAGCGCTGGCCAAAAGATGTCAGGTTGCGCTTGGGGATTTTGAGCATCCTCTCGGACGACGACCGAGTATAAGATGATAATAAAAAAAAAAAATAATAATATGGGTATTTCAGGGACGCTCTCCCTCCCTGAGGAGCTCAGGGCGCCTTACAATCAACACACTCGCTCACCCAGAAACACACACAGCATACCTACCAGTGAACGCGCGTTCAGCTACCTCGCCCAGACAATCTGGAACTCGCTGCCTTCTGCCCTCCGTGATGTCCCCACACTGTCAGCCTTTAAATCACAGCTGAAAACATACCTGTTCCGTCAGGCTATCCATAGATAACTGGGACCCTCTGTCCATGTTCATGTGTGTGTGTGGGGGGGGGGGGGCGTGCGGGTGCGTGCCTGCGTGCGTGTGTGTGGGTGTGGGTGTGTGTGTGGCTGCGTGCGCTCTGAGTCTGTCTTTCAGAGACCGGCGCCCTATTATTATTATTATTATTATTATTATTATACCTCCGCACACACACATTTAAGTACAAACACATAATAATCTTATCATCATACACCGCCTCCAAGGTACCGACAGGAAAACATCCGCCGTCTTGATTGACCCTCGTGTTCGTTATGCGTAGAAAACGTGCCAGCGTATAAAATTACTTGACCCTGTGGCTTTTCGACTGACACTGCTGGTTCCGTCAGCCATGCCACATGGTGTCCTCAGTGCAAAGCCCTGAGCAGCTGAATGGCGCTACACTGACGTTCTGCCTGGTGTTTCCTCAGTTACCTTGAAACACGCATCGAAAGACTGTAAGCTTATTGAGTGGATTTGTTTTTAACTGTTCGTGCACGAGACTATTCCACTAGAGGAGTTTGGCTGGAAAAGCTGATCGGCCTTACATTTCCGGGATAGTTGCAGCGAAGAAAACGGCATTGTGGTAAGTACTTACCCACCTAAATACTGAATTGAAAGCTCTTAAACAAAACCCAAACTGAAACAAACAAACAAACAAACAAACAAACAAACAAACAACAATAACAACGATAACAAACAACAACAATAAAAACCCAATGTTATGGTAGTTTACATTGCAGTATATACACAGACACTGCTTGTAAGGGCAATAATCCTTGTAAATTGTATGATTATTATCATTATTTTGTTGCTATAGTCGTTTGAGCATCACTGGCAAACCCGGGGGTGAGTGGTGGTCTAATAGGTAGCGCGTCGGACTCACGCTCCTGCGCTACTGAACGGCCGTCCCCATGCAATGTCACGGCGGATGAAGCGTGGGTTCGAGTCTAGGTCCAGCTTGTGATATGTGATTCCGCGCTGCTCATTGGGGGTTTATGTCCGGGTTGTTCGGCTTTCCTCCTTTAGCAAAGGTAGGGGAAGCAGCCCGAATTTCTCGAAAGGATTTGAGAAAGTAGGTTTAAAAAAACAAAACAAAAAACGGGAAAAACTCCCCCCCCCCTCTCTCTCTCCCCCCCCCCCCTCTCTCTCTCTTGGCATACAGCCAACGTAATCGGCACATGCCACGTATGTTTTGATTTGTTTATCCTGTGTACTTTCCTCTCCTTTGTTTCCTTTAGATAGTTAATAATTTTGTTTGTCTTTTTTTTTCTCCCTCTCCCCCCCCCCCCCTTTGTTTTGATGTTGCCTTTTTCCACAACCCTTTAATGCAGAATAGCAGGACAGCATGTAAGACAGGCAGCAATGCCTAAATACTCTGTTCTGAATTTAAAAACAAACAACAACAACAACAACAACAAAACCCTTTCATCATCATCCTCTCTCCGAGATGAAGGCAGATAAACCAGTTTGGTGGTCAGTAAAAAGTAAGTTTGAACATTCAGGGAAATTTCCCCTATGGGACATTAAAGTAAGTTGAATTGAACTGAATTGTGTTACACAAACAGTGGAAAACATGACGAATTAATGTCGTTTGCAACAGTTATCAGCAAAAGCGCCATTCATGTTGAAAGAAAGAAAGCCTGACTGAACAAAACAAAACAACAACAAAAAATTATCTGTTGAATGTAGCGGCTGTGTGTGTGTGTGTGTGTGTGTGTGTGTGTGTGTGTGTGTGTGTGTGTGTGTGTGTGTAATCCTGATCGAAATTGCTCATGTAAGTAGCTGGGTTTTTTTTGTCCTCGGTCCTTCTTAAAATCTTCTTGACACCTTTCAACAAACAATCAATCGTTTTAATTTGTTTTTATTTCTAATATCGATTCATGAGGAGTAATGAGGATTACAGTACTACCTGAAGCACAGAGTCGGGACCGTACAGCGCTGCTCTATCGTTATCAGTAACTGCGAATACAGCCATATCGAATTGCCAGGCCATCCCATAATTTCTGATCAACAAACGTAGAAATAAGGCGCCAGGGAATGTTTTAACAGTGTGTAAAATTATTTTGGCCTGAAAGCTGCGATGTGGAGGAAAGATGTGTTGTTTTGTATGCATGTCTGATTTTTCGGCATGCTGTGCATTGTTACAATGATTCTTTTGCGTTTGATGTCCACGGCACATAGCATAAGTAGTTGTCGGAACTTCTTCCACTAATAGTTGAATTCCGCCAGTTTCAAGCAGATTTTTTTCTGTCTGATTGAGCGAAAAAGGGAGCAGCATTTTATTTGTTTATTTTTATCCCAATCGTTATACATAACTGTCAAAACTCAAATATTTTGTTAAAACGCATGAATGTTTTGTGCAAACATTCCCCAGTTGCGTTCTGCCATGCCATGTACCTTTTATCCTTCGCATTAACTCGTTTGTGCTTGTGTAGCGATTTCAGCTGATGGAACGGCACCGAGATAGCGAGCAGAGTGATCTGCACGTGCAACTCGTGTAATTCGTTGGGTACCCACCAGCGGCAGATATTTTATCGCTAGTCAGGGCCACTCATTCGTCAGCACACGACGGTTTACCCGCTGACCAGATCAATCGGCTCCAACGCGTTCAGAACAGTGCAGCGCGGCTTATCCTTCGGAAGCGCAAGCGCGACCATGTCACACCCCTGTTAAGGGAATTGCACTGGCTGCCCGTTGTGTACCGCATCAAGTACAAAATTGCAACACTGTCCTTCCGTCACTTTGAGCAGTCCCTTCCTCGGTATCTTTCCGACAAACTTACCACGTATGAACCTTCTCGTACTCTCCGCTCCTCATCGGAAAAGCTCCTGAAGGTTCCCAAGTTCAATCTAAAAACCTTCGGTGAGCGCTCTTTCAGTTTCTGTGCCCCCCAGGTATGGAATTCTCTGCCTCCCTCCCTTAGGAACACCCAGACACTCCCACAGTTTAAATCAAAACTAAAGACATCTATTTAAGACAGCATATGATCTGTAGTATTATCTCCCCCCCCCCCTCACACGTATTTAGTGTTTCATGTATGCGTGAGAATGTGTGTGTGTGTAGCGCACTGAGTGCTCTTTGAGCAGACTACTAGCGCTATATAAGAGCTATTATTATTATATTATTATTATTATTAAGACACCTAGCGTGTGACGAACTGCGAGAGAAACGCTGTTTGCCCTTTGTATAGGGGAGGGGTGGGTGGGTGTTTGGGGGTTTAACGTCCTTTTCCACCACATAGGGTGATATCAAAGACGGGGCAACGATGAAAAAGCCAGCACAAATATTTGGCCCCAGCGGGGATCGAACTCACGACCCGAGCATTAGAAGTCCAACACTCTACCATTCGACCACCCCGGCTCCCCTTGTATAGGGGAAGGTAAATGTAACTATTTTGTGTTCTGACAAGAACTCTAAGAGAATCAGAGTGAAAAGGGTTAATAGCTTTCCCCAGTACTTGCAAAACCCTGTTTCCATCTCCGTATTAAAGGAGGTTCATAGGTTACTCACGCGTACAGTGTAGAATACGTTACACAGGAGATGTAAATTACACACTGTGTTGACAATAATGCAGAAGTGGGTATTTGGGATTCAAGCCTAGCTAGCCGGCATCAGCAAAACTAACTACCTAATGACGTATTCAGAAAAAAAAACCAAAACACATACACGCAAGCAAAGCGTAACAAACATATTGTACTACACCCAACAGGCATTTCTTTTGGAATGTTCTTCTCGTCTAATCCAGTCCATATCATTTTCATGGTACAACCGGTAAATTCTCAAGTCTGTTTGTCAATATTTGAGGTTTGATGGATGGGTGTTTGGGAGTTTAAAGTCCTCTTCCACCACGTATTTGTCACATGAGGGAACACTTCCCAAGTACAATGCCGACACCTATTCGCGCGGCGCCTTGGACAAACTCGCCGACAACGGGCAGCAGCGATGTTTTCACGACCTGCATCAGATCACCGAAGAAACCGGGACCCGCTCTGTCGTCCACGATGGCTTGCCTGGTGTCTCTCAGTGCCACTTCATGGGTTGGGAGGCCCTGTGTTTCCATCCGCTGGTGTACAACAGTCTCCACCTTCTCGTTCACTTCTTCACATAGTGTACTGGTAAAGTAGCGACCTCCATTCTGAGATACCAGCTCCTAAAAATAGTGACAGTAGAAAAAAATATTGTAATTCAAAACTGATCATCTGGTCAGTCAACAAAGACATGGGCCATAGTCGGTTCCATCTACAATTCATGTATCAGATTGACCTGTGCTCTCTCGGTGCAACACATTTAATTCTGATTCCGTCATTAACACTGAGTCAAAAATAATTTTTTACAGAGAAGGATATTTTCCTTTATATAATACCCTCTCAACTAATGATACTTTAGGATAGGATTCTTTACCCCCTCTTTCCTCGTAAACACACACACACACACACACACACACACACACACACACACGGACACACACACACACACACACACACACACATGTTAAATGTATGTAACATTTTAGTAATATAATGTAATAATATTTTCAGTGTGGCTGTATCTAGAGTTTTCTTTTCTTTCTGAACAGAGCTTTGTTTACGTTTTTTAGAGTCCGCCAGAACATTTAACTGACCCTCGAGCAAAAAACTTGAACACACACACACACACACACACACACACACACACACACACACACACACACACACATTCCTTCCCATACACGTTGGCAGAAAAATTAACGTTTCTCCTCCCCCGGTTCAGCAGGGTCATAGTACAACTTCTCACTTGTATTGCTGTCAAGATTGTTTGTGCCTGTCGGTCTAGCTGGTCACGTGACGCCGTGTTGTCCACGCTACAGTAACGCTCCCCGGCTTCACGCATCACTTCCTTCAGTTGGCCTGGTGCTGTCTGTATTGCCCTTGCCAGTGTACTGTCTCGTTCTGTTGAAACAAGAAAACGTACTACTGACGAACTATGAGAGAGAAAAACA
Source organism: Batillaria attramentaria (assembly GCA_018292915.2). Classification (NCBI taxonomy): domain Eukaryota; kingdom Metazoa; phylum Mollusca; class Gastropoda; family Batillariidae; genus Batillaria; species Batillaria attramentaria. Next base: position 59,661 of record JACVVK020000108.1, on the reverse strand, counting down.
AGTCCTTTAAGCCCCTCTAATATTGTCAATAACAATTTGTATGTGACACATTTTGGGTTTGGCTTATTTTTCTTTGAGTGGTGCGTTATGATTTTTTTTTTCAAATGGTTTAAGTGACTTTACCAGCTAAAATCAGTTAAAGTAAAATTTGCTGCAGTATCTGAAGTATTTATCAGTGTTATGAGTTTGATCGATCTTCACTCTTCCTGAATAAGACAATTTTACACTTTGAGTTCTTTATGTTTACTGCCATTTACGCACAATTTTTATTGGTAAAATAGACTGGAAGATTGAACCTCAGTCAGAAACCGCTAAAGGTTCGTATTGTGTCGGTTACATTGTCATACCATCTTGTGTCTTCCCCAGTCCGTCCGCTCCAGCAAAGACCACGATCATGTGATCACAGATGTCAGGTCCGAACAGTCTCTTCAACGTTAAGTAGGCATTATACTCCTCCTGTATCACACACACACACACGAGAACTGTTTAAGTAGAACAGGTATTTATCACGGGCAGATTTCCACTAGCACCGGCTGCTAAATCCAAGTTCAGTTGCAGCTAGTGTTATTTTCTTTCATTAAAAAAAATCTCCTTTGATTGCATTCATTCATCCACTTATAAAGATTTTTTAGAACACTATCAGGTCTGAAAGCGTGTAATATGGCCATACAATGATTTCGTACACTATGTCATTGATCTGAGTAACTCTCCAACTTGGTAGAAACTTAACAAGAGTGCAAGGCTTAACAACTGTATCCATGACCTTTAGTATTCCTTCACACTGTTTTACTATGCCAGCCAACACCAGTTTGTGTTGGGATCAGGTGTGTTGGAAAAAGTGTAAATGAATTTTTAAAAAATACCGTGGTGAAGCGTCGGTCACACCGCAGTACCATCAGGACGACATGCGGCCCAGGGGAGGCAACTGCTATGCTCTTCCCAACCTCTTTGAGTACTTCATCTTCGTTGCGGTTCGTGTCCGATACTCCAGGTGTGTCAGTTACCTGTTCAAGATTTAACAGATGATTACGTGAAATTACGGTAGTGGGCAGGTTTGCATTCAAGTGTACACAGTCACTCTGTGTATGTGCACGACTGTGGACTTGGTGCAGACCGAGTTGCACTGACTCAGATGGTCACGGTGGTGTATACTTACGTTTGTGCCGGTAGGTTTTTGTTGTTTTGTTTTTGAATTTTAATTTCACGATAACGTTACTTGCTGGCGGGTGTGGGGGAGGGGGGGGGGGCTATTTAGCAGCCAATAAAACAAAAGTTCGTCTCGCTACCAAAAATCTCGGAATCTGAAGAAATGCCAAAACTGACCAAACATTTCCCAGTTGATACCTGTAGGAGTGTCCCATAGCGAAGAGCTTGTGCCCACTGGCATCGGAAGGTGACAGAGCTGAAGCTGCATTCTACAAGAAAGGCTTCCCGACCTAGGAGGGTGTTTCCCAGGGAACTCTTCCCAGCCCCTGTCTTTCCCAGCAACACCACGCGCAGCTCCTGTTGTTCACTCACTGGAAACATAAAGCCAATGACGACAAAAATCACAGATAAACTCTCAATGCAATCGACCAGCAGCATGACTGTTTTACTCTAAAGTTGCTTGGATCCGTCTTTGGTCACCAAATGGGTCATTCAGACCTCTCTCTCTCTCTCTCTCGCACGTGTGTGTGAATGCGTTTTGACCTGATGGACGATTTTCTCTATGGTTTTGTTTCTTGTAGTTTAGTGAATAATTTTCTGTGTTGATTTTTTTTCTTTTTCTTATATATTTTGCTCCCGTTTTTCCTTAGTAGATAGTCTCTGTAGTATTAGCAACGGCAAGTCTCTCTCTCTCTCTCATAATTATTTGGTCAGCCCATGAATGCCTGAAAAACATTCATGGGCTGTCCAAATTCAGGAAAGCCACAACATTATACATCTGGTCATTGAACGTGTCCTAGTTTATTTGCACGATCCAAGCCGGCACACTTTATCTAGTACATATATTCCAACACATATCCACTGCTGTTGCTTTGTTTATGATATATCTTTTATGTTTGCGTGCGTTTTGCGTTAGAGCTAAGCACAATCATGTCTTTGTTTACACTCCCATTGATATTGTCGTGTGTGTCCCTTGACTAGATTGTATAAGTAGATTGTAGCTCAATAGAATGTAGTTTACCAAGTTACCAAGCAGGACAGTTTGTAAGATAGGCCCCGTTGCCTAACAACTTTATCCTGAAATAAACGTGTCATCATCATCATCATGTGCACAGACACAGACAGACAGACACACACACACACACACACACACACACACACACACACACACACACACACACACACACAAAGAGCCGAACAGATTTAAAATGTAACTTGTCAGAAGGTCATTGTCACGTGTTGTACTCACTTTGTCTAAGGCCGAGGGACTTCAGTAGCTCCCGGCCGCAGATGTTTCCGGCTCTTCACACAAGCTAAAAGAAGTACGTGTTATACAATCACCTGCCAGCCATTTCTCAGAAATGACCCAGATAAAGTTGTCCCGCATAAACAGTGCACCGCAAAACACCACTGAGCGCACGTTGGCTGACAGGTCTGGGCCGAACTGCACACAAGATCATGAAATTTCTGTGAACGTTTGACTCGATGGCGAGCCAGCACGACTGAGTTACTGGCTCATTCAGAGTCTATTCTGGTCGAGTTCGTGGTGGTTTAATTTTAGACGACGTAATTGCACTGCTGGGCCCTTGTCGTGCAGTCAACACTGCGAGGTCGGGTCAACACTGACACACGTTGCGTGTTGGGTCGCCAGCCAGATCTATCCTTGTGTTGGTTACTGAATCGTCAACATCGCTATATGACAGAACACACGACACTAAGGCACTTCGCCGGAAGTCAAGTCCTTGGGCTCTGTACTCTTACCCCTAAACCTATCACACACACTCATTCCTATAAAACAATTGCCATTCAGGGTCGATTCTGGTCGAGTTCGTGGTGGTTTAATTTTAGACGTAACTGCACTGCTGCGCCCTCGCCGTTCAGTCAACACTGCAAAGGCAACACACACGTTGCGTGTTGGGTCGACAGCCAGATCTTTCCTTGTGTCGGTTACTGAGTCGTCAATATCGCTGTAATTATCACAAAACAGACGCCACTAAGACACTTCGCCGGAAGTCAAATCCTTGGACTCTGTACTCTTACCCCTAAAACTATCACACACGCTGACTCGCTCATACCAATAAAACAATTGTCATAGGGGAAAGAATTAACTCTCAATCCTTTTCGGTTAAAACGTCTGTTGACAGTCTTTCTGCTTTCAGGTGTCATCTAGGCGCTTTCAGTGGATTTTCGAGAAACACCCGACTAGTCCGGTGTATCATATATCCAGGTGGTCTATACCATCAAACCGTTGTTGTGTTTTTGACTGCATGCACCCAAAAGTGATAACAACTTTGGCTTACACAAAAGAAGACAAATCAACGAAGAAAACACGTCAACAACAAAGTCAACTACAACAACAGTCGGAAAGACGGAACCACGAAATAATTATGGGCAGCTGTGATAGCAGACCTGGCACAGCGTGGGCCTGTCAATGCTCGAGTCATGAGTTCGAATCCCGGCTGTGAGCCAAAATAACACGTATATATGGTGACTTTTTGCATCTTGCGTTGGTTGTGATACCACCGTTATATGTGGTGGAGAAGGGGCTAGACTCTCCAACAGCCGACCAACCAATCACGAAATATGTTTACCTATGAGGGTGGGTGTTTGGGAGTTTAACGTCCTTTCCCACCACGTATAATAATAATAATAATACTTATAAGTCGCCTGTCTCTGAAGGACAGACTCAGAGCGCACACACCCACACACATACACGCACGCACACACGCACGCACACACACACACACACACTCACACACACACACACACACACACACACACACATGAACATGGACAGAGAGTCCCAGTTATCTATGGAATGCCTGAAGGAACAGGTATGTTTTGAGTTGTGATTTAAAGGCTGACAGTGTGGGGACATCACGGAGGGCAGAAGGCAGCGAGTTACAGATTGTCGGGGCGAGGTAGCTGAACGCGCGTTCACCGGCAGTTTTCATATTACGCAGAGGAACTTTGAGAAGTTTTTTCATCAGAGGTAATATGGTATGGGTATGGGTGATATTAAAGACGGGGCGACGAGAAAGGAGCCAGCACAAATATTTGACCCGAGCCGGGCTTTGATCTCGCGACCCGAGCATTGAAAGTCGAACGCTCTACAATATTCGGCTATCCCGGCTACCCGTTTAACTGGGAGTTTGTCCGCTCTACAAACAGAACATGAATATTCATGACGTTTAACACGGAAATATATCCTATTTATCCGACGTAAGGTCAAGGTTGGTTGAGAACATTATCCGTACCCACCAAGCTCGAATTTCACGTCCCCTAGCGCTTGTGGTGTGCCGTGCAGCCCTACCCGACAGAGCAGCTGATCCACTGGCCCGCCCGGTTTTCAGCTGCGTGCGTCAAAAATTGCGGCCGAGCTTTAAACATGCTGTTCAATCGCTTGGGTGCATTTCAACGACCTATATTTTGTGAGTATGTCTTTTGTTGCTGTTGTTGTTGCTGCTGCTAACATCGAAATGTTTTTCATACTCTGATTTATGCGTCAACCGTACAACAAAAATTTACTAGCTCGGACCATAAATATTGTAATACAGTGGTTATCTGTTTAACAGAGTAAATGCATTATATACGCTCGTATTGTCGTATTAAAAATATCGACCATAGGCTGTGTAAGTGTTCAGCTTTGAAATCCTGCGCGATTATGAAGTCGTTGTCGCAAATGGTCTACTGGGTGGGAGACTGAATGGATGATTACAAACCTTTTTCTGAAAATCTGATTTCAGGTTAGCGCTGTACGTCCGTCTGTCTGTCTGTCTGTTCGTCATTGTCGGAAAGTTTTGTTGTTGTTGTTGTTGTTGGGTTGTTTTTTTTTTGGTTTGTTTTGTTCTTTTTTGTTTTTAGTTCATTGTTTTGTTTGCTTTTCAGGTTAAGCCCAGTATGGCTTGATCAAACAGTCATCGTGAAAATAGAACGGTCATGTCTGACGGTAAGATATTTTTAAAAACACTCAGTCGTACAGACTTACATGTATTATTTGTCACGTCATTCTGTCGGGGTGTGTGTGTGTGTGTGTGTGTGTGTGTGTGTGTGTGTGTGTGTGTGTGTGTGTGTGAGAGAGAGAGAGAGAGAGAGAGAGAGAGAGCATAAACTGCATCAGCAACCCCTAAAATTAGCAAAACCTTTTTGCTTGGAACAGTACTACGTCAAAAATCAAAGTCACGGCAATCATAATTATTCATTGAGTCAATAATTCAGTGCACACTTTTTATTCAATGATTCAAGAATTCAATGCACACTTTTAATTCAATGATTCAATAATTTAGTGCACACTTTTTATTCAATGATTCAATAATTCAGTGCACACTTTTTATTCAATGATTCGATAATTCAGTGCACACGTTTTATTCAATGATTCAATAATTTAGTGCACACTTTTTATTCAATGATTCAATAATTCAGTGCACACTTTTTATTCAATGATTCGATAATTCAGTGCACACGTTTTATTCAATGAGTCAATAATTTAGTGCAAACTTTTCTCCATTTTACCTTCCAGAGGAAGAGCTGCGCGTGGTGTTACTGGGAAAGACGGGTGCTGGGAAGAGCTCGCTAGGTAACACCCTGCTGGGTAGGGACGTGTTTCGGGTGGAGCGAGGCATGTGCTCCGGGACACAGAAATGTCAGTGGGCGGACGTGAAGCGTGACGGGAAACTCCTACAGGTCTCGTTACGCTTTCAGATCATAATTGTACGCTGCATTTTTAGTTCAGCCTTGCATTTCGCTGGGGGATGGTTCGTCTCATTAAAAAAATTGTAAGAAAGGTTTAGAAGGGAAAAGGAAGTGGCACAGCAAGGCAGAGCAACCCGCACGTAGTTTTTCCTTCTCATATGTGGCACCGTTCATTCGGACCGAACGTCGTGTTTGTTTGTTTGTTTGTTTGTTTGTTTGTTTGTTTGTTTGGATACTCCGGCCTCCTCTCCCTGTGTTTGTGAAATGTTCAGACCGCAAAATCTGAAAATAAATGCAACCCGGCTTAAAGTCCGAGTGGGGTGGGTGGGTGTTTAGGGGTTTAACGTCCTTTTCCACCACATAGGGTGATATCAAAGACGGGGCAACGATGAAAAAGCCAGCACAATATTTGGCCCCAGCCGGGATCGAACTCACGACACGAGCATTAGAAGTCCAACGCTCTACCATTCGACCACCCCGGCTCCCCCTTAAAGTCCGAAACTTATATTGCTGAGCTGGCTCTTTACAGCACGTGACTGTGATCTGTTCATGTCTAGTGTGTGAGAGAATACGTGTGATTCTCGTGAGCGTGCGTGTTGGGTGCAGTTGGCGGCGACTTGAGCCGATTCAAGAGACTGGGTAAAGCGCCTACATAATACACTGTTAGTACTAGCGGTAGTGGTAGCAGTAGCACAAACAGGAATTGTTCTGTAGGACAAACTTTTTCACAAGTAGGTCACGGACACACCCGGACTGTTCGACACTCGAGGCACCGAGCAGCAAGTATTACATGAGATAGGAAAGAGTGTAGCCACTGCGTCACCGGGACCCCACGTTGTCGTCATGGTGATATACTGCAATAAGAAGTTTACTGAGGTGAGAAATGTTGATCTTGAACGACTATATGTATCTGCGAAAATAAGACAATAGCCATTGTCTGTCTTATCGTTTCGCGTGTGCTGCAGCCATATTGTGCAGTTTTCCTTGCAAAGCACAAATAATATTTTTGAACATTGGAAGGTTTCTCGACCAGTGCCTTTGGCTACACTGCACATGCAGATACGGATTTCAAAGAAAATGCTATATAATAAAAATAATATAACCTATTAAACAAAAACGCTGCGCATGGCAGCCTAAAAATGCTTTAAAATTCACACACACACACATACACACACACACACACACACACACACACACACACACACACACACACACACACACACACACACACACAAATTACAAACGTTCAACAGCAAAAGACTCATGTGTAGGAAAAATGTAAACAAATTCCAATATTCCACCATTATGCAATGCTAGCAGCGACCACCTACCCCCTCATTCCTCTGTCGTCTGCTGACTACGAATAGCCTACATGCTGGGCTCTTTTTGGCATCAAACTTATTTACAAAGCCAACAAACAGCACCAGATTGCTATTTTTTTGCTCTCAGCACAAATTTAAAAAGGAGCAAAATGTCTGTACTATATTTAGCGGAAGTTTTTACTACACACCCCGGAAGCTGTTAGTAACCTTTAACATGTATTATGAATTTCAGTGTTTCTATTCTGTTGTCCTCTTAGTGTGCTTTGAATAGTTTGGTATTCTGATAATTTACTAGCACGCTAGCAGTTCTTTTCATTTGGAGAGGAGTCGGGTTAGCTGAATGGTAGAGCGTTGGACTTTCAGTGCTCGGGTCGTGAGTTCGAATCCCGGCTGGGGCCAAATTTTGAGCAGGCCTTTTTCTCGTTGCCCCGTCTTTGATATCACCCATGCGTGTTTGAAAAGGACGTCAAACTCCCAAACACACACACACACACCCCGTCTGTTTTGAAAATAGTTTCGTTACAGTTTGATAATTTTGTCTGGGCCTCTTTCTATAACTGATATTCAGTCTTGAGCATAAGAAATCATAATTAATTTTGTAGTAGTGTTAAAAAGTGCTTTTGATAATTTTGTTTGGACCTCTTTCTATAACTGATATCCAGTCTTGAGCATAATACATCATAATTTGCAGTAGTACCGGTTTAAAAAAGTGCTTTTTAACCATTGTTTTTGCCTCGATTTTTGTTTTAAAGGAAGAATATGCCGCTTACGTGACACTAAAGAAAATGTTTGGTAACGACATCTGCAATTTCATGATCATTGCTTTCGTCGGCATTGACGAACTTGCCCCAGCGTGTACATTGGGTAGGTAAACATGTGTCATACAAAATTTACAATAAATGATTACGCCTTTGTCTGTTTCTCAGTCCTTACGGAAAATAACTCACTTCACGCTTACACATTCTAACTAATTTTGGGGCAGTCAAACTGACGTCAACAAACGTACACGCCCCGACTAGATGAATCCACTCGACAAGGCCCGAAGCCAAACCCTTTGTTTCTTTCCTCTGCCGCGTATTGACAAAACACCGTACGTCCATGGCGCCGTTTTATGGAAAACAAGATGACCACCAACCCAATATGTTGTTTCCATTTAATCACCTGCTGTCATCACGGTCGTTCTTTTATAATGCCATGTATCCGGGAGGACACACACACACACACACACACACACACACACACACACACACACACACACACACACACACACACACACTCTCTCTCTCTCTCTCTCTCTCTCTCTCTCTCTCTGAATGGAAACAACTGACCGGGCTTGTCAGACCAATCTTGAAAATTAAGCCCCGTCCTGTGATGATGTTTCCATGAATATGGAAACAACATAAAAGGGGGTGATTTCAAGATAAAGGACACTGGTGTAATAGTCTTCTTCCTCAAATGACGTCAGTGAACTTACTTCTTTCTGTCATATCAAAGTACTCGTGCTTCCCACGTTGTAGTATCTGGCAAAAAGTTTGCCAGACCATGCTCCGTGTTGTGCTCATTTTGCCGCGGGGAGTGATCCTTCCGTTACCAGGCCCCTCAGTTACTTGGAATCAGCTCCCTCTTACAATCAGAAACAGTTCAAACAAGGAAACCTTCAAGTCACGACTGAAAACCCATCTCTTCGCCCTCTTATGGCAGTGCCATGTTGTCGTTCTGCTGGCGTGAGTGCGTGTGTGCGCAGGGAACAGGTGTGTGTGTGTGTGTGTGTGTGTGTGTGTGTGTGTGTGTGTGTGTGTGTGTGTGTGTGTGTGTGTGTGTGTGAATATGAGTTTTTATTAGTTTTTATCTGTTTTGTCAGTTTTACCTGTCTTGTGTTTGTTTTAAGATAAGATAAGATAAGATAAGATAAGATAGATTTATTGCTTCTTAGTTACAATTAAGAAGAATTTGCTTTGCTCCTCTTGATAATAAAACACAATTGATATACACAAACATACCATAGAAATACATATACACATTCACACACTCAGTCATTGGCTAAAACACAATTTAAGAGAATAAGCACTGGCATTGCCTCACATTAAACTATGTTAAACAAGCACTAAGAATAACAGTTAAAAAGGAGGGCTGTCTTGTGTGTTTTTTATGTCTTAATATGAATAAATGTGTATTTTAGAGCTTAGATAAGGTTAGGCGCTTTATAAATATTCTATTATTATCATGTTATTATTATTATTATTATTGGCTGAATTCTGTTGGCTCGGCACTTTTGCCTGACAGGAGTGGGGTCATCCATTGTACAGAACTAATTTAACCCAGGTCAGTTGGGAGAGTGTGCCTTGGGTTGCTTCAATCCTCGTTTTGGAGTTAATTTTGCGACGATCCTGTCGGTCCTTGCAGAGAAGCAGCAAGAAGCGCTGGAAACAGAGCTGAAATCTCCCAAACTGCCGACGCAACTGCGACAAGTGCTGGAGGAAGGAGGTAACCGTTACGTTGGCGTCAACAACACAGTGTCACGGGAAGAACGAGATAGACAAGCTTTGCATATCTTCTGTAGGATACAGGTAAACCCCTTCTTAGCGTTACCCCCATTTTAAAGGGGCTAATGCCACCATTTTGCCACCATTGATCGTTCTGAGCTGTTTTCGTGGTATCTGTCATCACACTACTTAGACACCTGCACAGTGACAGCGTCCGTAATGCTGTAATTCTGGCACTGAGCCAACAGAAGTGTACTCGGCGGCTATCACGATGAGTGCTCCAGTTGCGTGACAACAGTCGTAGAATTTGAATGTTCGACAGCTCGCTCAAAGTGTAAATACTATATCTCATAAAACGCTCTACCAGTCATCAAGATATTATCTAAGTTGTAGTCTAATAGTATTTTTTAAATTGTTTTATTATTATTATTATTATCTTATTTATTTTATCTTATTTATTTATTTATTTATTTTTTATTTTTTTATTTTTTTATTTTTTTATTTTATTTTTATTTATTTATTTATTTATTTATTTTATTTTTTTTTGGGGGGGGGGGGTGTCTTTTGTCTCTTCTTTTGTTTTACGTTTTATAGTTTAGCAACGGCAAATTATAAACTGGCACGTGTGCTACAATTTCTACCGGTGAAAAATAAAGTTTCATTGTCATTGGAGAGAGAGAGAGAGAGAGTACTTGGAGCGTACAGACCCACTTACGAGTGAAACTGTTTTAAAACATAATTTGCCCTAACAGAGACGGGAAATAATCCGTGTAAAGGTGACCACCACAGCCGCCACCACCAGCACCACCACCACCACCAACAACAACAACAACAACAACAACAAAACACCCAAAAGCGAGCCTGATATCAAATTAGAGTTTGGCTGGCAAACTGGCTTTAATGTCGTTTTTCCAGGATCGTCTTAAGATGCTTAAGATAATCATAATGCTTTAGTACATTTCTTTTCACAGGATATGGTAACAAAGAACAAAGGACGGTTCCTCAACAGCCGCATGTGTGAAGAAGTGAATCAACTGGTTGAACAGTTGGTCCAGCAGCGCATGGCCAGCTCCCACCTCGATCATGCTGCGGCTGCCTCGGGAACGAAGAAAGACATCGTGGACGAAAAAGTGGACCCTGAAATCTTTGCAAAGATCGTTCGTGCTGTGCGGTTTGCCGGAGAATGCGTTGGCGCTTTTGTTGGTGGGGTTGGGAAGGGCCTTGTCGGGTCCCTACCAAAGTGTTCTGTCATGTGAAATATTCTACCAAAGCGTTCTGTCATGTGAAATACATGTATTCTACCAAAGTGTTCTGTCATGTGAAATATTCTACCAAAGTGTTCTGTCATGTGAAATATTCTCCACTTACACGCTCATAATAGACGACTCCACTCGGCAAGCCCAGAGGCCCCGCCCCTTTACTCTGCCGTGTATTGGCAAAACACGCGGTGATTTCAAGATGCGAGAGATTGACGTAATGGCCTTTTTCCTCAAATGACGTCAATGGACTCACTGCTTTCTTTCCATGTTTCAGTCATATCAAACTACATTGTACTTCCTTCGTTGTAGTGTCTGGCAAAAAGTTCGCCAGGCCATGCTTTGTGTTGTGCTCAATATGCCGCGGGACGCGATTGGCCGAATTCTGGGGGTCGGCACTATTGATTGACAGGAGCCGTGAAGCTGTCCATTTAAGCGGCGCTCGATCTTTGTGTTGACCTCATGGATCGACCGGCATTGCAATGCGATACGGCACATCATTACCACAAATGTTGTTTCTTTTTGTTTTGTATCTTTCTTCTTGACATACCTCCAATGAAGTAATAAAACCGAACCGACAAGAAAAATAGACTTTTTGTGTTGATCAACTCTGTAATAAAAATGGCTCAAGCTGGGACAAGGTGGTTCGTGCGTCGGCATTACACTTGATGGCTTGTTGAAAGAAATAAAAGCGTTGACATGTCATCATGCAACTGTCCGACACACACACACACACACACACACACACACACACACACACACACACACTGAATGTTGTTAATCACTTTATATTTCAAAAGACCATGACCATCATGATAAAGCGTCGCAAGCTTGCTCCGATGTGATATGATTTGAATTTGGTGGGGGTGGAGGTTGGGGGTGGGGGGCGGTGCAGGGTCAACAAATGTTCAGTGATAAACTTTGATTTGCAAGAGGCAATAAACCAAGATGGCGGCGACTGCATCTGGATGCGGTTGCAACAAAAACGACAACAAAAGAAAATAACAACAACAAAAACAACAAAAACTCGAATCGGAACTCAAAGCGAACTTAAAGAGGACAGCTAAGCGAGATACGAGACACTACTGCAGACTCGACCGAACAAGTTTAACAAGTGCATAAAAAGAGTCTAATATCCGACTGGTTTTTTGGTGTTATCATTTCTTATTTCTTTCTTACAAAAGAGGGCACATATCCTGTTATGTCTGCGCCACAGTACTCAAGACTTCTTCTGCGGACGATTCGACTGGTTACGTCAGATTTGAAGCCCGGTCGCCATGACGAATCCCACGGTCTTCTCCAGGTCATGACGGCTACCCCCCAAAGCTGCACTTGTAGCTCTGCGCCCTCTGGCCAGGTTAGATGTTGTAGAGAATCATGGGCAAGACAGGACTGAAGGATGTGTTCTGGGGTCTGGGATCCAAAACCACATGGACATTCGTCAGTGTGGGCAGTCTTGAGTCGGTTGAGGTGGTTTAGTTGTCTCTACTCAGGACAAATGTCCAAGACTGCTTCTTACCAAGGCGGACATAATTATGTCCCAACATTTCTGCAGTACAGCGAAAAACATTCAGGGCAAGTGTCCTATACTTTTACGGTTAGCCAGGACATTTTTTTTATTATTAGAGTTCCCTCGGATATGATGCCCTTTCACAGGACAGTGATTTCCACAAGATACTTCTGCGCGTTCGACTTCAGCAAGTTAATGTACATGATGCATAATGCCGTCCAAGTGTCAAATGTCATTTCTTGAGTCGCCTGTAGACCTCAGTCCCGACCAACGCGGCAGTGAATCCAGCACACATCACTGCGAACACGGCAGTCTCTTGGTGCATCTTCTTTGTGATGAAAGCAGCCAGGCAAATCCCGGACGCGACGGCTGCGACGAACAGCGCGATTTCTATGCGAAGCAAATGATCTGGCCCATCTTCGTCTTCCTTCATCATTTCCATGGAACTCACGATGTCCAGAAGTTTCTGGACCTGCACCTGCTTTTCGGTGTCATCGGCCTGAAAGAGAAAAGACAGACGTAGAGAGTCGTAAGTTAGAGATAACTCTTCGGCGAAAGATTTAACGATCTTTGTTAATGGTTATAAAGGCAGGCACTTTTCACATCTGTTTGGCCCAAGGTGCTGTGAACGGCATCTGCCTGCAGTAGTGTGTGTGTGTGTGTGTGTGTGTGTGTGTGTGTGTGTGTGTGTGTGTGTGTGTGTGTGTATGTGTGTGTGTGTGTGGGGGGGGGGGGGGCGGGTGCGTGCGTGTGTGAGTGTTTGTGTATGTTACTGTTGTAATATCACATATTGAACTATTGTGACATGCGAATGATTCTGTTGTCTTTTAAGCTATTTTTATGTCTATGTGGTTGCTGTCTGTTTTCACGCAGCAACTGAATTTCCTCCCCTTGAGGACAATAAAGAATTATTGAATTGAATTTAATTGAACTGAATTGAATTGAAAAGACCACGAACACAATACTGCGACCATGCCGACAAAGCAATGCACTGAATTTATAGAGCATTTATGTTTATGTTGCTTCGACCGATCAACTGAATACACCCGAGCTGCACATGTTCACGATATAAAGCTGAAGTCAAGTAGGGGACCAATATCTAGGTACAGCTGTACCTGATCAATAATCGCAGCTGGGATGCGAACATTTTTATATACGTTTTATATATATATATAGGTTAAGGTTAAGGTCGTTAACCTCATATTTAAATTATTTTACATGCAGTTTCTTATGTATTTAGTTCTTAAGGTATGTGATGTGCTGATGACTTTTATATATACATGTGTGTGTGTGTGTGTGTGTGTGTGTGTGTGTGTGTGTGTGTGTGGGTGGGTGGGTGTGTGTGTGTGGGTGGGTGTGTGTGGGTGGGTGGGTGGGTGGGTGGGTGGGTGCGTGTGTGTGTGTGTGGGGGGGGGGATCTTATATGTGTTCAGTCGTTGAGGTCTGTGCTGCTGTTTAATAACAAACTGCCCAAATGAAAATGAGAATAAATGGAAATTGAATTGAACTGAACTGAAACATGATAACCAGATAATGATTTCACAATTTCTTTCTATTTTTGTCAAATGTCCAAATGTCATATTTACTTTGTTGTTGAAGACTACGTATCGACCTTTCGCATCCCGGATAACGCTCTTCAGTTCCTCATTCACTGACTGAAGCTCCTGGCTGATGTCACGGTCCTGGCGGTCACCAAAGGTGAAGGCCACAACCAGTCGTCTGGTGAAGGCCTTGTCTCCCCAAGTTTTCTTCATCTGCCGGTAGATGTCGTATTCCTCACCCGTGTATCTGACGTCACATCTGACGGTCAGGACGATGGCGGAAGGGCTGGGTGAAGTCAGCTCTTTCCATCTCTTGATTTCTTCCTCAAGGGACATCTCGTTTCCCTCCATGTTAAACCAGTCTGGTGTATCCACCACCTAAAAAAAAAAAAATGAACAAGGAAAAAAAAAAAAAAAAAAAACAAGTCTGGCAATCACTGTGCGCTAGAAAATAATGGTATGAACACAATGCCCTTGAAGACACAACCCGCCACTCTTTCTGGCGAGCCCGCTTCACAACTGTTTCGCCCACCCCCTCTCGGCCAGCTGAGTCAAACAGGAATGGCTACTTAATATGCCAGCTCCTAGAGAGAGAGAGAGAGAGAGAGAGAGAGAGAGAGAGAGAGAGAGATTCATTAAAACATTAACTGGGGTGAATATGATTATTTGTTTCGTGGAGGAGAGAAGATCGAGCATTCGGTGAAAGGGAAAAAAACGAAAACAACAAAAATACAATAATTCAATTCGATTATGGTAATGCATCTACACATGAAATTAGCTGTAGGGTCTATTCAAATGAAAATACTGCTGTGGTTTCATCGATATTCTTTTTATTTGCCTCCGCCTTTCCCCATCTCCTTATTAAGTACCATACATGCAGTTGCCCTGGCCCTGAACCTCGACTCTTATCTGTATCTTTACCTGTACTTTTAGCGCTTAGAACTGCCTTATAGTAGATTACAGCGCTATATAAATAAATTATTATTATTTTCTATCGCCTCTGGTGAACAATAATATCATTTCTGTCCAATGGGCATGACTTACCTTGAGTTGTATGCCGTTTCTTGCACCGTGACTGTGCTGTGCCCGTTTTGTCTCCATGGCCATACTGCGAGCAGTAGCGAACGCGTCCTTGCCAAGAATATTGTTGCACAGTGTTGATTTGCCGTTGCCTGTCTTGCCAGCGACCAGGATTCTGTACTGGACGTGTTCAATAGGCACTGCTGCTGCACCGCCCCGGCTGTCTGTCATGACAGTACCGTAGGATTTACTGTTAAATGCAGCTGCAAAAACAACAACAACAACAGCAAACTTTAGATAGAGTAATGCTGTGTTCAGACCCTAACTGGGATTATTAGAAGGAGTGAGATCGTAGTACTTACCCTGCGAACAGTCTTTACACACACACACACACACACACACACACACACACACACACACACACACACACACACACACACACACATCCCAGAAGCATATGATAATAATAATAATAATATAATTATTACACTTGTAGAGCGCGGAGTTCTGCTTCGAAAAGCACTCAATGCGCTTTTTGCTCACGCACACACACAACATTCACACGAACACATTTATGCACATCAATACAGGCGGTGGAGTTTAAACTTAAAGATCAAAACCTACTTTGAAAAGATGTGTTTCGAGTTCTGCTTTAAACTGTAGGAGGGAAGGGTTGTTTCTCTGAGAAGATGGCAAGGAGTTCCAAACTTGGGGGGCACTATAACTGAAAGAGCGTTGGCCAAATGTTTTGAGGCTGACCCGGGGAGAAAGAGACATACACTGGTACAGAGGACAGACAGACAGACAGACACAAGGAGCATACCCATGGTTGTGTCAGAGGGTGCTGCGCTGTCTGCTGACATGAACCCAGCTAATTTTGAACCCTGTAAGAAAAGAACAACTCACACGTAACATAACAACCCAATACAAGTGAGTACATGCAAAGACACTGAGTGAAGGTCAGTGTCTCCGTCTCTCAGACAATTTTAGCCATTTATACAGGGTGGAAACCACGAACCCCCTTTTTTTTCATTAAATATTCAGGGAGCCCCATACACATACTTGCTTCTCAGTAAATGGCGTCCGCGCAAAGAGGGTTTTTACGTACCCCCGAGAGAATGAAAAGTTGCCAGGATGGGGTTTTACTTCTTGTTTTGGTTTTGTTTTCTTTCTCGTTACTTCCTGCCTGGGAACTTGCTGGCCCTATTGGGACACGAACCGCTAATGTGGACACCTGACAGATGACTAGACCAGAGAAACACGAACGGATTGCAGTTGTAAAATTATGAGGAAGTGATATCCGTTTCAAAGCCGGGCAGATAACCTACCCGTAACTTGATACTTCCTTGTTTAGGCGGTCTCAGAGCACTGAGTGCTGTGGCAAAAAGAACTCAGTACTGTAGCACACAAAAGAAGCCAAACCACTGGTTCGAATACCAAAGCAGTTAATGTTTCATGCTGCGTGTGCAACGATTCTGCTGAAAGTAGAAATCAAGAATCACTAATACAGGAGGGTAGAGGGCATGTTTGGGACGGCCAGAAATCGTACTAGTGCACTAATTATTCACGCAGCGAACGTGCTAAAGGGTTCAAGTGGTTTATCATCATCATGATCATCGTCATCATCGTCATCATCATCATCATCATCATCATCATCATCATCATCAACACAAGAACTTGACAACAGCCGCAACAACCGTACTGTGACACAAGAAATTGTGTGGTTGCAATTAACAGCCGCAGTAAAACTGAATCACCAGAGCAAACTACTTACCTCTCACAGCGAATCTGCCAACCTGTCGCAGGCCAACACTTTCCGGAAATTCCGGCAAACAGACATTTCTCAGAAACTGTAGCTGAAGGCTCCATCCACTGGATTCATTGATTTTCCTAGACAGGCCAACCTGACTCTACCTAATGTTTTATGAATACACCCTTACGGCTTTTGGGGTTTAAGTTTTATGTTTGTTTGGTTGGTTGGTTGGTTGGTTTTTCTTTGTTTTCAGGGAATGTTTCATTGAACTGCCAAATCTTTCCTTTCAAAACATGACCCCTAAACACCCAACACCCTTACAAAACAGGTTTGTCGAATTACATTCAGTATTAAGCCTACTTACATAAAGCAGCTGATGACGAGTGAAGTCGAACAGCGCGACGCAGGACGCCGCAACCCAGAGACGCCCACGAAACA
>JACVVK020000108.1:30000-40000 GCA_018292915.2 Batillaria attramentaria | reverse complement strand
AGCAAGAGACATCAAACTTTGCATGATTATAGATATTGACAACACCTTTACAGACATACCTGTATTCAGTGACTTTGAGTCAAGGTCAAGGCCATACAAGCTGTTTGCAGAAAAGCTTCCAAAACCTTAACATTGGCATTTTCTCAGAAACAATAAGCAGCAGAAACACCAAACCTGGCTTGCTGATAGACAGCAGTAAGACCTCCCAATACATACCATTTTGAATGACCTTGACTGAAGGTCAAGGTCATTAAAGCTGTCTCATTGGAAATTTAAAATTGCCATTTTCTCAGAATCTAGGGGTATAAGAGGCATCAAACTTTGCATGGTGAGAGACATTGACAAAACCTGTACTGGCATACTTGTATTCAATATCCTCGAGTCAAGGTCAAGGCCATTCAAGACGTTTTGCGGAAACTTTAACGTTAGCATTTTCTTGGAAACAACAAACAGCAGAGGCACCAAACAAAGCACAATGATAGACAGAAATGAGACCTATGCAGACATACCCTTTTGAATGACCTTGACTCAAGGTCAAGGTCATAACAGCTGTCTGTTGTGAAATTTTACATTACCATTTGTAAGGAAACTACAAAACTAGAGCTATCAAACTTGGCGTAATGATATTCATTGATAAGCTCTTACAGATCTCAAACTGTCCTGGGAAAACTTATATTGCCATTCTCCGTTTTCTTAGGAACTGTGAACACAAGAGACACCTTACTTCAGGATAGATAGTGATAAGAACTTTACAAACATACTCTTTTGAATGACCTTGACCCATCTCACAAGTGAGCCAAGGAGGCTTTGCTCCTCTAGTTTTCTATGTTGCCTTGACACTATTATTCTGTAAAACTATGGTAATACTGTACAACATCCCCACACATGTCCGCGATAACACACAGCTGCACTGTTCATAATCATTAGGAGTGGAAGGGGGCGGGGGAAAGGTGGGGGGAGGGAGTGAGCGCGGAAGGCTTGTTAACTACTGTACTCGCGCAAATGTTGAGCTCGTACGAAGACAATTCAGTCCTAAACACACAAGGCTACATTTTTATTGTACAACGGACGTCAAGCTACTCAGCTCGGCTGCGCTAACGTACAGGAGTATACTGACACACGACCGGCTGTGTCTGCCTGTGTATGCGAGACTGAGCTCACCACGTATGTCAGTGATCGCTATCGTTGCCTCTACTGAATATAACGGCGCTGTATTGTCACAGTCAGGAATGAAATGTAGAGAAGCGCTTTGTACATGTATGTATATATACAGCTACTATTCACCGGGTGCTGATCCCGGAAGAGCTGTTAGCGTGGTGGAGTTAAGAAAAGAATTCTTTACGTGTCGTGGGGAGCGCTATTTAGCAATGTGGGTCATTATTCAGTTTCGGGCATACTTTCACGTTTTTCATTCGATTAGGCAGTACAGCGCTGTGCAGTGTGTGTGTGTGTGTGTGTGTGTGTGTGTGTGCGGGGGAAAGGGGAAGCGATGCTGGGTCGTATGACTTAGCTGTGGTCGGCACACACATATTGCATGATTCTGCATGATTCACGTGATGCCGCCTGCATAGCAAAGACTAGGTACTTACATGCAATACTTTCAACACAAACCAATGCAGGTCTCCTGTTTTACAGTGTCACGCCATTCAACTGACAAAGATGACTCAAACAAACTACAACACCATGGGTGAGTTCTTCTTCTGCAGTTTCAATCTTAATTTCAACAACTCTTTATAAAAACAAAGACACGAAAATTTGTCAGTCTAGACTGTGTGTGTGTGTGTGTGTGTGTGTGTGTGTGTGTGTGTGTGTGTGTGTGTAATCTGTTTTCAAGATGTCCTTACCTCTAGTAATCATTTTCAGTACAAGTATCAAGTATGTGAATCAGGACCATGCATGACGACCTACGAGGGCTGTTCAAATATTATTGGGAATGCTGCCATTACTCACGTGTCTTGCATCGGATCGACTCCAAACTTCTACATCCCCTCGAAGTATTCACCCTTGGCCCGAATGCACGTTTTCAGTCTTGTTCGCCACATATGAAGCGCCCTCTGGTACTCTTCCCTCGGGATACCCTCGAGCTCTGATTTCACGGCTTTTTAGAGGTCTTGGATTCGATCAAACTTGCGTCCAGCGAGTCGCTCTTTCAAGATAGGAAAGAGCCAGAAGTCACACGGTGCCAAGTCCGGACTGTAGGGGGGATGGGCCAAGACTTTGATCTCTCTTTCCTCTAGGAAGGTCGTGGTGATCTTGGCTTTGTGGGGGGCTGCATTATCATGCAGCATTAAGGTCCTTGAGGTTCCAACGGTTGGGCGCTGCTCGCAGATCGCATCCACCACTTTCCCGGAGCACCACTTTGGTATAGTACGTGGCAGTGATGGCAGCCTTCGCTGGAAGAATATCAAGAGCCACGACGCCTTGGGTGCTGAAAAAAATAGAGAAAAGACGCTTCCGGCTCTGAAATCCTGGCCTCAGGACAACTGGTCGGTCTCGATCTGGGCCTACCCA
This sequence comes from Batillaria attramentaria, assembly GCA_018292915.2. Classification (NCBI taxonomy): domain Eukaryota; kingdom Metazoa; phylum Mollusca; class Gastropoda; family Batillariidae; genus Batillaria; species Batillaria attramentaria. Next base: position 37,489 of record JACVVK020000108.1, on the reverse strand, counting down.
CGCCCGGTTGCAGCGTTTGTTGGGGATGCCGTAAAACGTGAGCCAAGATTCATCACCGGTCACTATGTCACACAGGCGTTTTGGTCCATTTGGCTCAAAATCTTGAAGCAGTTGGCGTGAGCAATCAACCCGCCGTTTCTTTTGTTCGTCAGTTAAGAGATGGGGTACCAATCTTGCAGCCAAGTTTCTCATTTGAAGATCTTCATGCAGAATGCTGTGTATGGTGCCGATAGAGAGGTCACATGCTTCACTCAACTCGCGTATGGTCGAATGTGGGTCTTCGTCAATCAGGCTTTCACAAGGGTAATGTTTCTTTCGTTCCGAGCTGAGAGTGGACGGCCAGGACTGGTACCTGAGCTTGAAGGCCCTTGTTCAGTTAGAAAAGCTTCGACCCATCTGTAAACTGTGCTCTTACCGACACACTTGGCTCCAAAAACGGCTTGCAAATCTTGAAGGATTTTCTTGCCATTGTCTCCGAGTTTTAGCCTCATGAATGTGTAGAAGCGAAAATGCTCATTCTCGGCGTCCATGGTTTTCTGGCTCAGCAGTTTGGATGACGATTTTAATGAGGTCAAACTCTAAAATGCGTCATGATGTCATCATTCTTTTCTGCATGTTTATAGGGCTTGAGCCAGATTTTCTTTTGGTATAAAATTATTTTCTGTGCGATGTTTACTTATAAAATGGCAGGCCCATTCCCATTAATATTTGAACAGCCCTCGTACACTGTCTTCACTGTCTGAAGTAATTAGTTTTAAAGAGATTCCACGTGTCCCTCAAAAAGTGTGATAACTCTGAAGAGACCGAGCCCCCCCCCCCCCCCTCACAGGTTTTGATCCATTCTGAGCCCTGTTGCAGGGCAGCGAGGTGTGTGTGTGTGTGTGTGTGTGTGTGTGTGTGTGTGTGTGTGTGTGTGTGTGTGTGTGTGTGTGTGATGTCTTATATCAGTAAGTGTTGCAGACTCTTATTAGTTTAGACGGTAATTGTGAAGCGTCTTGAGCTCACCTTGTGGGGATACTGCGCTATAATTATAAGAATATTATTATTATTATTATTATTATTATATGATAAGACTGGTTAAAAAGAAACAAACCACGGCGCACCAGTAGGAGCCACTTCAAGCCATTATTACGCAAGGTATGTGCCTTCCTTCTAGGCGCGATACCGCTGCAGATTGCCTGTTAGTGGCTCCAAGTGGCAATTCTAGCGATCAGGAGATTTCAAGTAAAACTGTGATACGAGTAAAACTGTGACTCGTATTTGCAAGGTTTTTTTTTAAGAGTGAAGTACTTGCACTGGACATCATTAGAAACAGTAAAATCGTCTAGTATGTCATGTAGATATATTTGTAACTATGTTGACATGTTTCACCTCACACACGTGCACTATTTTTTTATTTTTTTTATTTTTAGAAATAGTAAAATCGTCTGGTATGTCATGTAGATATGTTTGTAACGATCTTGACATGTTTCACCTCACAAACGTGCACTGTCGTTTTTGTTTGTTCTGTTGTAACATTATGTGATGTGCAGTTTGGACTGTTGCGATTTCGTCCGTCCTACACGTGTTTTTTTTGTAATTCTGTACGTATAAGAATCACGTATGATGCATTACTTGACATTCCTCCATACCCCAAATGGGAAGAAAGGAAAATAAAATCTAAGAATCTTTGAAAAATCAGAGTGTGCTTGGCATCCAGCTTCTGTCAGTCTTGCTCTGTTATACAAGTACCAAGTTGCTTTGCTTGTCACAGAAAGCGGGGACACACCAGAACTGGACGAGTACCGTATCGTGGTGATCGGCAAGACTGGCAATGGGAAGAGCTCTGTGTGTAACGCCATTTTAGGGAGAGAAGAGTTTAAAACAGGCCGTAGTATGGAGTCTACAACAGTCAAAGTCCAGCATGCTACCGCTGAGAAAAACGGCAAAGTTGTCAAGGTTGGTAAACATGTATTTCTTTGAAAAACCGTTTGTTTGTTTGTTTGTTTTTCGTGAATATTTCTCGACAGTTAATGGTTATGTTCAGATTATGCCATCGGAGGCTTTCTAGTCTTTACGGTCATTGTTTATTTGTTTGTTTGTAAGGCCGGTGACTTGAATAAAGTCTGAAATCGACAGCAATCGACTTATCATGAATTGCAAAATTGCTAATTTTGCTTTGGTTGGTTGGTTGGTTTTGCGGTGATGGTATTGGCGGGGGGGGGGGGGGGGGGGAGAGAGAGAGAGAGAGTTATTTACGGTCTAACTCCAGGAGAGAGAGAGAGAGAGAGAGGGTGGGATGGGGTGGGTGGGTGCTTTGGAGTTTAACGTCCTTTTCCCCCACATACGGGTGATATCATAGACGGAACAACGAGAAAAAGGCCTGCACGAATATTCGGCCCCAGCGGGGATTCGAACTCACGACCTAAGCATTTAGTGTCCAACTCTCTTCCATTCGGCTGTCCCGGCTCCCCGAGAGAGAGAGAAAGAGAGAGAGAGAGAGAGAGAGAGAGAGACTGAAACGTTTATTTCAGGATAAAGACTTGTAATGGTCTGCCTATCTTACAAGCTGTCCTGCTAATCTAGAAAAGGTATACCTGGCACAAAAGGAGTAAATCTAATAGTGTAAAAAAAAATGTAAACATGCAAAGATAGAAAGAAGCGCAAGAAATTCTAAGGAAACACATCGGGAAATAGGTGAAGAAGTAGAGGGCATGGTGTTTGAAATTGTAATATTACGACACTAAGAGAGAGAGAGAGAGAGAGGCATGTTGCTGGTGATTATAGTCTATTGTTCTTTTCCAAGGTTGTAGACACACCAGACATTGCGAACATGCTGGACGAGATGAGCTCCCAACAGAAGGAAGAGGAGATCTCAAAATGGAAAAGGCTTGCCTCGCCTTTCCACCGCGCCATCTTGCTTGCTGTCAGATGTGACGTCAGATATACAGGCGAAGAGTACGACATCTATCGGCAGATCAAGTTCTACTGGGGAGACAAGGAGTTCTGCAAGCGTCTCGTGGTTGTGTTCACGTTTGCCGATAGACAGGACAGGCCTCTGGGGGAAGAGCTGAAGACGGTCTGTCCTGAACTGAGGAGTGTTTTAAAGGACGCGGGACACAGATACGTTGTCTTTAATAAGGTAAGTATTTTGTTCATTGAACTGTCAAGAAGAGAAAGGAAACAGTGTGTATATGTATATGTGTGTGTGTGTGTGTGTGTGTGTGTGTGTGTGTGTGTGTGTGTGTGTGTGTGTGTGTGTGTGTGTTGGTTTAAAGGTCCAATCCTTAAAGCTACCAGAACCATGCAAAAGTCAAGATCAAGTATTTAAACATTTCTTTTATTCCGTACGTCCTAACCTAACATAGGACTAGTGTTGGAAAAGGTTATTTCGGCAAATACCTATATATTCATTTGGCCTTGAAGAGCACTGCGCTTTGGTTTAATATGTTATCGTAGGACATTTCATGGCGCACATTATCTGTCGTTTTTGAGACGCCGAAGGCGCCGCAGAGCTGGAGGACGAAGCAATGAAAGCCTGCTTTTGCTAAGCGCTACTATAATCATGAGCAACCCACCACCCTTTTATTCACTTTGGTGCGTGCGACATAATTATTTGTGTTTTCCACGTTACCGGCAGCAGCCTACTCTTCTTCGAAAGATTGACGTGGGATTTTTAGCGTGTACACTTTGTATTTATGATGATAGTCGTAATAATAATAATAATAATAATAATACAGGGGCGCCGGAACCGGGGGGCAGTGGGGGCAGCTGCCCCCCTGTACCCAAGCAGGGGGGGGGGGGGGCAAGAGTATCTTTTTGCCCCCCCCCCCCCTTTGGAAAATCAGGTGACTATGGCAAGAGGGGGGGGGGGCAAAGCCATGGTCTTGCCCCACCCTCCCTTCCCCTCCCCCCTCTCCCCCTCCCCCTCTTCCTGCTCTCTCCCTCATCCCACCCAACAGAGAATTCAGTTTAGCCGTTGCATGAAATACCGCTTTTCACTTTCTCCGGGCAACGTCCTTCCTTTCACTGGCTCTGGCGTTCCCCCCCCCCCCCCCCCCCCCCTCTGAGACTCTGCCCCCCCTCCCCCCAACATCTTCCGGCGCCACTGTAATAATAATAAATTTGCAGGGTTATTATGTTTAGGTTTGAAGATTTTGTCCCTGTATTTACTCCCAGAATGATGAACACAACAAAGAGAAGCTGTGGACCTCCCTCCTCGGCTACGTCACGGAAATGGACAAGCCGACCGACAATCCTCCCGATGATCTTGACCCATTGCCTTTGGAAAAGATCCTGGTAGTGGCTCTGATAGCGCTGCTGATTCTGTTGTTCGGATCCTGCGTGGTTTGCATCATTCTGAACCTGACAGAGCCCGCTATCGCTCTCGGCGTTGTGGGCTGCTTTGATGCTGTGGTGTTGGCAGGCTGCATGTACTCCAAGAGAGGGACCGATAAAAGTTTGCTGTGAAGCGTCAAAGACTTGCTTCCTTTCTCGGCGTTTTGTGGGTTATTTATTTCTTTATTCATTTATATATTTATTTATTTATTTATCTGGCCGTGCTGATGAACTTTGAAATTCTCAGTATTGGAGAGTTGGATAGTCCACAGGCTGAAAGTTGGACCCGAGATCGGAAGGTCCCGGGTTCGAACCCCAACAGGACCAATATTTGTACAGGCGTTTAGAAATCGGCAGTGGTTATCTCCTCGAACTTTCGGGCGGATAGAAAAAGGGCGTCGTTACCTATTCCCTTGAACAATTCTTATCAGAGGGCTTGATAATATTATACAGTAGTATAGGTATATGCGTATATTTTGTGATTGTTCATGACGATACTGCCGGGAAAAGATTACTTTTCCAATTACACTGCAGTCATTCCCTGAGGGGTCGTGTCCAGCTTTTAGCCCTTTAGTCTGACGCCATTATATAAAATGTATGACTCATTTGAACGGACTAGCCAGAACGTCTTACTAAAAATCAGCTTAGGGAGAAAGGATGTCATGGTGGTAAAACGAATAAACAATACGACGCAAAACCAAGCAAAACAAACAAACAAAAACAAAAACAACAACAACAACAAAAATAAAAAAACAAAAAAAAAGCACGATACCTTCTTGTCAATGGCCATTGATGTGGAGCTGACCGGTTCATGTAGAGGAAGGTGTTTAGTTTTCATTCCTTTGTAAAATTTGCTTGTTTGTGGGGTTGTCGTTGTTGTTGTTGTCAGTTTCTTTGTTTGGATAGTCTACATGGTTGATTGGCTGGATGGGATAATGGTGGCACAACGTGCGGACTGGAGACTCACAGAGCTTCTAAACGCTACAGTGACAATAACCATGTTTTTCGAAAAAAAACAAAAAAAAAAAACTGGTTATTGTCACTGTACATAGCTTTCAGAAGCTGTCGATGTCCCCAGTCCGCACTTTATTTTTTAGCGGCATTGTTCTATTTTTTTTCTTAGTGCAGATATCGAGACAAAATTGACAGCATGTGTGTGTGTGTGTGTGTGTGTGTGTGTGTGTGTGTGTGTGTGTGTGTGTGTGTGTGTGTGAGACACCATGTATAATTATGTGCAATGTAAGGTCGACATCACCAAGCTGACGAAGGCCAAAGGTCGAAAATAATTATGGGACCGATGTATATGCTTTCTTCTTTTCAATCTTTCTTCACACTTCTACATTACTTATATATATATTCGTCATATATCTCCGATTCTGGTATTTACGGAGCGTAGCGTGTTTAGCATGTAAATACCTTAAGGCATTGGCAATATTTTTTGTGAATCGCAAAACTTTTTTTTGTTATTGTTGCTGTATTCACATAGCAAATAAACTGATAAAAATGCGAGAAACAAAAGTCCTTGTCACTGGCTGTATACAAATAACCACGTATGGTGCTAAAGACTTATTTGTTTTGTTGTTGTTGTTGTTGTTGTTGTTTTTTGTTTGTTTGTTTGTTTTGTTTGTTTTTTTTCGGCAAAGCGTGCTGTTGTTAAAGTCACACCAAGTGAAAGGGACAAACTATCTGTTAAGGATTCCAGGCTACAAAGAAACCAAACCCTGCACTCTGCTGTCTTTGAGTGCACGACACAAATCAAACAATGATAAACAAATAAACACAGTCTGTGAAGGTCACCTGTATGCCTGTGAAATGAAACCTTTCGAGACATTGCTGTTTACGTTTGCTGCTGCTGTCTGTCTGTCTGTCTGTCTTTTTCTCTCACGCACGCACGCACACAGACACAGACACAGACACACACACACACACACAGACACACACACACACACACACACACACACACACACACACACACACACACACATTATGTGTTTGACACTGACATACAGAGAGACATTGTCTATGCCCTATTATCTACATCTATGTAACGTGTCGATATATCGCATTGCATAATATGCATTTAATCAGTACTGCTAAGGACATGCACATTACCCCGGCCCTAATCAGTTACTCCGAATCACGCAAAATGAGTACATGTACCCGTGAACAGTAGGCAGGTTGTTTTCACAAAGACAACACCCAAAGCAATCGCTAAACGGCTGCTGAAGCAGGAGAGATCTACAACAGGCGGTTTACAAGACACTTCGGCAGCACCAACATAGGCAAGAACCGAGGTACATGACTGTCTATGACCGGGCGTGTACGTAAACGTATATACAGTATGATAGTCTACTGGACTTGAACATAATCATATGTCAGTTATTGTCATCGTTGTTGTTATGAAATAGAGGTCTGTATTGTCACAGTCAAGTCTTTATGTCGAGTCGCTACAGGACTAGTGCTTTGTACAGAGACTTCTATTGAGAACTGATTACTAACAAGTTATCGATGTATTGTTATTTTGAAATGCGTTCCTTTTGATAAGGAACACATTTCAAAATAACAATACGGCGATAAGAGGCGTCATTTCACCCGTATTTCAATTCTAATTTTCCATTGGATAGTGCAGAACAGTGTAATGTAGTGCGTGCGTGCGTGCGTGTGTGTGTGTCTGTGCGTGCGTGTGTGCGTGCGTGTGCGTGTATGAGAGAGAAAGAGAGAGAGAAGAGGGTGGGTGGTTGGAAGAGTCAGTAAGGGGTCGTAACCTGTAGTTTGCGGTCAACTCACTATTGCAAGTTGGCTATGTGCATATAAAGCCGAATACATGGAAATAGTTACACGAACATTTAATCATCAAATATATTTTACAGTTCCGCTACTGAACAGACAACTACACCACCATGGGTAAGCGCTTCTTTTGTTGTCTTGGTCTAAGTTTAAACCGCCTTTACTGAAATCGCTAGTTGTTGGTTGGTTGGTTGGTTGGTTTGTACCATTTTATTGTTCTTGTATCAGTACTTTAAAAAATGTTCTTATTTCTCGGAAAACGGTTCTAAGTATGAAGTACGTGTTGCACTAGCATTCACGAAGACCTACACTGTCTTTTGCATATTTTAACCCTTTCACTGCCACACACATTTTTGGTCACTCACTGATTGCGTCCCTTCACATG
>JACVVK020000108.1:0-25000 GCA_018292915.2 Batillaria attramentaria | reverse complement strand
CGGTCGGAAGAAAAGACTTCAGAAGTTGGAACAGACAGTTCTACGTGTGATCACGGGCAAAATTCTAGTTCTGATCCTGAGAACGACAATGTGGCAGAAAGCTACGTGCTTGTGGAGCGTGAGCGAGTTATCCTGATAATTGGAAAAACTGGGAACGGGAAAAGCACTGTGGGAAACATCCTGCTCGGGGAAAACAAGTTTCCTGTGGGTAGGGGAATGTCATCCACTACTGTTAACAGTCGCAGCATGCCGGAGAAAGACTGTACAATCAAGGTGCGTATTTGCAGAATGTATCATTTTGGTATGTGATTCAGTTGCGTATCAAGGTAAAGTGCATGGGATTGATGATAATTAATCACTGACTTTTCGGATGTTCCAAAATGAAGCGGAGTTTCCAAAAAGCCGTATTTCTTTACACTGAAGAACTGATTTCACACACACACACACACACACACACACACACACACACACACACACACACACACACACACACACACCCGTATATAGCTTCTTTGATATCGACGAATTGAACTGTATTCTTGATTTTATATTGCTATGTGATTTTACTTTTACATGCATTTGTCAAGTTACGTCTGGGAAGAAACCCACCCTTTCTTGGTTTTGTTGTTGTTTTTGTAGTTGTTGTTGTTGAACTTCACACGACGGAGTGTAACTCTTCTACAATGTGACTCAGGTAGTGGACACACCTGACATAAACAACCTTCCTGGCTGGAACGAAGAGAAGAAGAAAGCTGAGGTGGACAGGTGGAAAGACCTGTCCAAACCAGGACCACACGTCCTGCTTCTGACGGTCAGATGTGACGTCAGGTACACCGCTGAGGAGCATGACATCTACAGAGAGGTCAAACGTCTGTGGGGAGACGAGCAGGAGTTCTGCCAGCAGCTTGTAGTGGGGTTTACCTTTGGTGACCGCCAGGACAGGGACATTACAGAAGAACTTGAGACAGTGTGTGATGAACTGAAAGATGTTCTGAAAGACGCTGAGAACAGGTACGTTGTCTTCAACAGCAGAGTCGGTGATGATGAGAAAATTCAACAGAAGAGGAATCTCAAGGAAAAAGGTATTCTCTCTCTCTCTCTCTCTCTCTCTCTCTCTCTCTCTCTCTCTCTCTCTCTCTCTCACGTGTGCCGACACATATTGTATCAGCGTATCTTTCTGCGGTAAGATCTTTCCTTCTTCAGTTTGCTTCCACAGTTTTATGAACCAGCACACACACACACACACACACACACACACACACACACACACACACACACACACACACACACACACAGGGCGAAGGACACAAATACACAGGGCCTCAAAATGCCTATATATTCCCTATTAGGCATCATAGTCACCCCTAAAAATGCTCCAATCTAGAAACAATTTCTACCATGAACAGTCCATTCAAAGGCACACACCTGACAGGGGTTTAAAAACATTTGAATGTCTCCTTTCCCCTCAGGCCTCACTGGAGTAATGAACATCTACTTTCTGTTTAGGCCAGAGAGCCAGTTCACACAAATCCGCTTGCCTCATTAAAATTTTGTGTCCGACTTCTGTGCAAAAAGTTCCAGGTTCACTGGCAGCTTGCCTCTTTTTGTGACCGCCTGGCATGTACCTTGACCTACATAACAGAAAAATCACGAAAATCACGCTTTTTCGTGACAACAAAAATCTCTACAGACTAGTACTCTTGCCAAACAGGGTACCTCAAATAAACACCAAACATGACCCCACGGTCCTTACGCCACACACACACACACACACACACACACACACACACACACACACACACACACACACACACACACACACAAATGCCATTGATTTTTAGAAGGCAGTTAAGTCGAGCATACACGTGCAGCAGTAATGTTTTTCGACATCGTGTGTGTGTGTGTGTGTGTGTGTGTTCGTGTGTGTGCGTGCGTGCGTACGTGTGTGTGTGTGTGTGTGTGTGTGTGTGTGTGTGTGTGTGTGTGTGTGTGTGTGTGTGTAAGTTTTCGCGGTAAATTTCTAAATTTTCTTATGTTCGCGATTCGAACAACAGATGTAGAAATATGCCAGCACTGGGTGGTGAAACAGCCTGGCATGCTGGGATACCTCGTGTCTTTCATCCCCGCCTTGAAGTCCAATCGTAAGTTTTTAAATCATAGTTCATTGTGTTTGTTTGTTTGTTTATTTGTTTGTTTGTTTGTTTGTTTGTTGGGCTGCCTAGTGCCTGTTTCACAATGATGATATGCTTGCTCTGTAAAATTGTTAACCGTCTTATGTAGTTACATTAACGCTGGTCCAATGCTCATTTGTAACCCTGCGTGAATGTTGTTACTGATTATTGCGATACAATGTTGTGAACACTTTGTACGAGCGGTCGAACATTCACACATTTACGACTGAGCGGTTGGTGTCGCTACAACACTCTCGCTTAGTGTGTAAGCCGCTTCTGTTGGCTCAGTGCCAGCATTTGAGATGCTGTTACTGGGCAGGTGCCTACGCTGCGTGGTGCTAGACACGGGGTGGGTGGGTGTTTTGGACTTTAACGTCCTTTTCCACCACATACGGGTGATATCAAAGACGGGGCAGAAATGAAAAAGCCAGCACAATTATTTGGCCCCAGCCGCTATGCGAACTCACGACTCGGGCATTTGAATGTTGATAGACGCCACAAGAACAGGTCAGAACGATCTGCAAATATCATAAAAAGGCCTCCATCGAGGTGGTTTAGGAGATAGCCATCATTACATCCGTCCACACACACACACACACACACACACACACACACACACACACACACACACACACACACACACACACGTCTCACAACTCCCGCCAAAAAGAACGCAGCAGCATAGTGTGCACGTCAAGTGTCTATGACGCAGGTTTCGTTACGTCACTATGTGCGTGAAAGTATTATTGTGTGGAGAAACGTCACAGTCTTGTTTTGTATCACTGAAACTTGCTGCTGCGCGCAGCAAAATCTGCCCCGTCTCATAAAGTTGTTTCTCTATAGAGAAACAACTTAAAAACCGGCCCTGTAATCAGTAAAGTATTTGAACAGGAGCGCCGGATACGATTTCCTTTTTCAATCTTTTTTTTTTTCCAGGCCTTGTTGACTGGGGATATCGATATTTTCTTCAGCCGATAGGAACTGGCTGTGAATACATTCTGGCATTTCCCAAAGCAGGACTGGAGTACTGCGGTGAGTTTGCACTTGTTTTATTGTATCGTCGGGGGTTCTCTCCGGGTACTCCGGCTTCCTCCCCCTCTGCTTTGGAAATGTTCAGCCCACCAAATTTGAAAAATAAATGTAATTCCAAATTCCGAAATTTAAATAGCTGAGCTGACTTTTCGCACCACGTGATTGTAATACGTTTATGTCCAGTGTGTGGGAGAATGCGTGTGATTCACGTGAGCGTGCGTGTTGGGTTCAGTTCGCGGCGCTTTGAGCCGATTCGTGAAATTGGGTAAAGCGCCTATACAATACTCATTATTATTATTATTATTATTATTATCCTGATCTCTGTCCTGTAGCCCATTACCAGTGCATGAGTCGTGACTCTTTATGACATTGCTTAGACGTTGATGCACAAAATGTTAAATGGCGTGTTTGACAGGCAACTCAGTTTGACAGGGGATCAGGATTATAGTAAATATGTGAAGCAAGCTTCAGGTAAAGTTGAAGGAATTCAACATGCAATAATTATTCCCTGTTTTCTTATAATTATTTTGGTTTTCCATTTTAGCGTGAAACAAGACCAGGGCCCATGAGATGCAATTTATACAATGTAAATCCTTGATGGTGATTCCTTTTTTTTTTTTTTTTTTTTTTGCAGCACAGTGCATGGGGTCTACAGCACCACGTCTCGGAATCACCAGTTCCACCACCAGTGTGGGCGCTGACAAGGAACCTGGTGAAACCCCTGCTGACACACCGACCTCGTGAAAACCCAAACACCTGAGAAAGGTAACGAGAAAATCTAGTCTTTGCACAACCCTCTGTGAAGATCTGTGGAAATACGAATGTATATCTCTTTGTTTATACCCCGCCGCCCCCCCCCCCCCCCGCCCCTCTCCTACCTCCTGACCTATTGCCTACAACCATCCTCTCCCCCCCTCCCCCTCCTCACTCCCTCCCACTTGTGCCACGCTGCACCACGGCACGTGTTCGGGAAAACCCGATATTTCCAGCATACAATACAGTATCGATTTTGTTTCAGAGGACGGGGGCAAAAGTTTCCTGATTTCGAGTGTCCGGGCGTCCTAATCCAGACATCGCTTGATTGAAGTTCCGCTGCATAGCATGTTAAAAGATCACTTCCCCGTGATTACGGATGTATAGTTCATGTAGATGTACCCTTCAGGCTTTCACTGCTTGACTTTTATCTTGTTATTCCTCATGAATGAGTCGATGGAGGGGTTCTTGCGTATTAATGCTACGCATGGAGTGTTCATCCGTGTTAATATAACACGAGGTATTGGGAGATGAACTTATTTGTGTTACGGATTCGAAATCTTTAAACAACAACAGCAACAAACAGAAAAACACCCCGTAACACTAACAGCCAACAATTTTACAGTGTAATTCCACAGATTGGGTTACACTGAGTTGAATGTATACAAAGGCAAACACATCACTGACATGATCGTAAAAGGTACAAATCAGATTTTGATCAAACTTCTATATCCAACGTTGTATTCTAGAATGACATTTGACTTGGCCTACTGTTTTAGGTGCATTTTCTTTAAAAACTGAATATTTTGCATGGAATACAAGACATTGATCTGTATTTGATAAAACGCTCTTATCTGTCAAGCACATGTTGTGTTATTGTTCGTTCCAAATTGTGACCAGGCATGGGGGACACCAGGTAATATCTTATAATGTTGTCAGTTTTGAGTCACTCGCGACGAAATAAAGTCACAGATGTATTTCATGGACCCGTTAGGATGCTTGTTACTACAAATAATTGCAGCCGAGTGTTTTTGCTGATAGACTGTTACTAGGGATTGGGGAGGGGGTGGGCGGCTGCACTGCGATCGGCAGAGTTCAGCTATTGTAAAGCCATAAAAATAAAAAAGCCAAACAAAAAAAAAAAGCACAATACCTTCTTGTGATTGCCATTGATGTGGAGCTGACCGGTTCATGTAGAGGAAGGTGTTTAGTTTTCATTCCTTTGTAAAATTTGCTTGTTTGTGGGGTTGTTGTTGTTGTTGTCAGTTTCTTTGTTTGGATAGTCTACATGGTTGATTGGCTGGATGGGATAATGGTGGCACAACGTGCGGACTGGAGACTCACAGAGCTTCTAAACGCTACAGTGACAATAACCATGTTTTTCGATAATAATAACAATAAAACCCTTGGTTATTGTCACTGTAAATAGCGTTCAGAAGCTCTGTGTGTCCCCAGTCCGCACTTTGTTTTCTAGCGGCATTGTTCTATTTTTTCTTAGTGCAGACATGGAGACAAAGTCGACAGCATGTGTGTGTGTGTGTGTGTGTGTGTGTGTGTGTGTGTGTGTGTGTGTGTGTGTGTGTGTGTGTGAGACACCATGTATAATTATGTGCAATGTAAGGTCGACATCACCAAGCTGACGGAGGCCAAAGGTCGAAAATAATTATGGGACCGATGTATATGCTTCTTTTCAATCTTTCTTCACACTTCTACATTACTTATATATATATATTCGTCATATATCTCCGATTCTGGTATTTACGGAGGGTAGCGTGTTTAGCATGTAAATACCTTAAGGCATTGACAATAATTTTTGTGAATCGCAAAACTTTTTTTGTTATTGTTGCTGTATTCACATAGCAAATAAACTGATAAAAATGCGAGAAACAAACGTCCTTGTCACTGGCTGTATACAAATAGCCATGTTTGGTGCTAAAGACTTTTTTTCGGCAAAGCGTGTTGTTGTTAATGTCACACCAAGTGAAAGGCACAAACTATCTGTTAAGGATTCCAGGCTACAAAGAAACCAAACACTGCACTCTGCTGTCTTTCAGTGCACGACACAAATCAAACAATGATAAACAAATAAACACAGTCTGTGAAGGTCACCTGTATGCCTGTGAAATGAAACCTTTCGAGGCATTGCTGTTTACGTCTGCTACTGCTCTCTGTCTGTCTGTCTGTCTGTCTGTCTTTTTCTCTCACGCAAGCACGCACGCACGCACAGACACAGACAGACAGACAGACACACACACACACACACACACACACACACACACACACACACACACATTATGTGTTTGACACTGACATACAGAGAGACATTGTCTATGCCCTATTATCTACATCTATGTAACGTGTCTATATATCGCATTGCATAATATGCATTTTATCAGTACTGCTAAGGACATGCACATTACCCCGGCCCTAATCAGTTACACCGAATCACGCAAAATGAGTACAATCTACTAAACAGGTTTAGAGCAGCCTGTGGTTAGGGACTATCTCAGTGCTTCACTGTGGCGCGGCAAAACCAGTACTGACATGATCAAGACAAATCGGGATACACATAAAGTGAGATAAAATTTAATGTGAAAGTGTACTGACGATTAAGAAAGGGACAAAGACTGGATCGCTTTCCCCAGTTTCCCCGGATGTCAACATCATGGCCGATAAACACAGCGCCTATGGGCCCACACTGAGTGAAGAACAAAAGAGTATTATCAGTGAAGAGGTGGATCCCATTCGGTCGGAAGAAAAGACTTTAGAAGTTGGAAAAGACAGTTCTACGTGTGATCACGGGCAAAATTCAAGTTCTGACCCTGAGAACGACAATGTGGCAGAAAGTTACGTGCTTGTGGAGCGTGAGCGAGTTATCCTGATAATAGGAAAAACTGGGAGCGGGAAAAGCACAGTGGGAAACATCCTGCTCGGGGAAAACAAGTTTCCTGTGGGCAGGGGAATGTCATCCACTACTGTTAACAGTCGCAGCATGCCGGAGAAAGACTGTACAATCAAGGTGCGTATTTGCAGATTGTATCATTTTGGTATGTGATTCAGTTGCGTATCAAGGTAAAGTGCATGGGATTGATGATAATTAATCACTGACTTCTCGGATGTTCCAAAATGAAGCGGAGTTTCCAAAAAGCCGTATTTCTTTACACTGAAGAACTGATTTCACACACACACACACACACACACACACACACACACACACACACACACACACACACACCCCCCCCCGTATATAGCTTCTTTTATATCGACGAATTGAACTGTATTCTTGATTTTATATTGCTATGTGATTTTACTTTTACATGCATTTGTCAAGTTACGTCTGGGAAGAAACCCACCCTTTCTTGGTTTTGTTGTTGTTGTTGTTGTTGTTGTTGTTGTTGAACTTCACACGACGGAGTGCAACTCTTCTACAATGTGACTCAGGTAGTGGACACACCTGACATAAACAACCTTCCTGGCTGGAACGAAGAGAAGAAGAAAGCTGAGGTGGACAGGTGGAAAGACCTGTCCAAACCAGGACCACACGTCGTGCTTCTGACGGTCAGATGTGACGTCAAATACACCGCTGTGGAGCATAACATCTACAGAGCGGTCAAACGTCTGTGGGGAGACGAGCATGAGTTCTGCCAGCAGCTTGTAGTGGGGTTTACCTTTGGTGACCGCCAGGACAGGGACATTACAGAAGAACTTGAGACAGTGTGTGATAAACTGAAAAATGTTCTGAAAGACGCTGAGAACAGGTACGTTGTCTTCAACAGCAGAGTCGGTGATGATGAGAAAATTCAACAGAAGAAGAACCTCAAGGAAAAAGGTACTCTCTCTCTCTCTCTCTCTCTCTCTCTCTCTCTCTCTCACGTGTGCCGACACATATTGTATCAGCATATCTTTCTGCGGTAAGATCTTTCCTTCTTCAGTTTGCTTCCACAGTTTTATGAACCAGCACACACACACACACACACACACACACACACACACACACACACACACACACACACACACACACAGGGCGAAGGACACAAATACACAGGGCCTCAAAATGCCTATATATTCCCTATTAGGCATCATAGTCACCCCTAAAAATGCTTCAATCTAGAAACAATTTCTACCATGAACAGTCCATTCAAAGGCACGCACCTGACAGGGGTTTAAAAACATTTGAATGTCTCCTTTCCCCTCAGGCCTCACTGGAGTAATGAACGTCTACTTTCTGTTTAGGCCAGAGAGCCAGTTCACACAAATCCGCTTGCCTCATTAAAATTTTGTGTCCGACTTCTGTGCAAAAATTCCCAGCTTCACTGGCAGCTTGCCTCTTTTTGTGACCGCCTGGCATGCACTTTGACCTACATAACAGAAATATCACGAAAATCACGCTTTTTCGTGACAACAAAAATCACTACAGACTAGTACTCTTGCCAAACAGGGTACCTCAAATAAACACCAAACATGACCCCACGGTCCTTTCGCCACACACACACACACACACACACACACACACACACACACACACACACACACACACACACACACACAAATGCCATTGATTTTTAGTAAGGCAGTTAAGTCGAGCATACACGTGTTTTTCGACATCGTGTGTGTGTGTGTGTGTGTGTGTGTGTGTGTGTGTGTGTGTGTGTGTGTGTGTGTGTAATTTTTCGCGGTAATTTTCTAAATTTTCTTATGTTCGCGATTCGAACAACAGATGTAGAAATATGCCAGCACTGGGTGGTGAAACAGCCTGGCATGCTGGGATACCTCGTGTCTTTCATCCCCGCCTTGAAGTCGAATCGTAAGTTTTTAAATCGTAGTTCTTTTTGTTTGTTTGTTTGTTTGGCTGCCTAGTGCCTGTTTCACAATGATGATATGCTTGCTCTGTAAAATTGTTAACCGTCTTATGTAGTTACATTAACGCTGGTCTAATGCTCATTTGTAACCCTGCGTGAATGTTGTTACTGATTATTGCGATACAATGTTGTGAACACTTTGTACGAGCGGTCGAACATTCACACATTTACGACTGAGCGGTTGGTGTCGCTACAACACTCTCGCTTAGTGTGTAAGCCACTTCTGTTGGCTCAGTGCCAGCATTTGAGATGCTGTCACTGGGCAGGTGCCTACGCTGCGTGGTGCTAGACACGGGGTGGGTGGGTGTTTTGGTGTTTAACGTCCTTTTCCACCACATACGGGTGATATCAAAGACGGGGCAGAAATGAAAAAGCCAGCACAGTTATTTGGCCCCAGCCGCTATGCGAACTCACGACCCGGGCATTTGAATGTTGATAGACGCCACAAGAACAGGTCAGAACGATCTGCAAATATCATAAAAGGCCTCCATCGAGGTGGTTTAGGAGATAGCCATCATTACATCCGTCCACACACACACACACACACACACACACACACACACACACACACACACACACACACACATACACACACACACACACACACACACACACACACACACACACACACACACACGTCTCACAACTCCCGCCAAAAAGAACGCAGCAGCATAGTGTGCACGTCAAGTGTCTATGACGCAGGTTTCGTTACGTCACTATGTGCGTGAAAGTATTATTGTGTGGAGAAACGTCACAGTCTTGTTTTGTATCACTGAAACTTGCTGCTGCGCGCAGCAAAATCTGCCCCGTCTCATAAAGTTGTTTCTCTATAGAGAAACAACTTAAAAACCGGCCCTGTAATCAGTAAAGTATTTGAACAGGAGCGCCAGATACGATTTCCTTTTTCAATCTTTTTTTTTCCAGGTCTTGTTGACTGGGGATATCGATATTTTCTTCAGCCGATAGGAACTGGCTGTGAATACATTCTGGCCTTTCCCAAAGCAGGACTGGAGTACTGCGGTGAGTTTGCAGTTTGCACTTGTTTTATTATCCTGGATCTCTGTCCTGTGGCCCATTACCAGTGCATGAATCGTGACTCTTTATGACATTGCTTAGACGTTGATGCACAAAATGTTAAATGGCGTGTTTGAGAGGCAACTCAGTTTGACAGGGGATCAGGACTATAGTAAATATGTGAAGCAAGCTTCAGGTAAAGTTGAAGGAATTCAACATGCAATAATTATTCCCTGTTTTCTTATAATTATTTTGGTTTTCCATTTTAGCGTGAAACAAGACCAGGGCCCATTAGATGCAATTTATACAATGTAAATCCTTGATGGTGATTCCTTTTTTTGCAGCACAGTGCATGGGGTCTACAGCACCACGTCTCGGAATCACCAGTTCCACCACCGGTGTGGGCGCTGACAAGGAACCTGGTGAAACCCCTGCTGACACACCGACCTCGTGAAAACCCAAACACCTGAGAAAGGTAACGAGAAAATCTAGTCTTTGCACAACCCTCTGTGAACATCTGTGGAAATACAAATGTATATCTCTTTGTTTGTACCCCGCCCCCCCCCCCCCCCCGCCCCTCTCCTACCTCGTAAAAGGTACAAATCAGATTTTGATCAAACTTCCATATCCAACAATGTATTTTAGAATGACATTTGACTTGGCCTACTGTTTTAGGTGCATTTTCTTTAGAAACAGTGTATATTGTGCATGGAATACAAGAAAATGACCTGTATTATTTTGATAAAACGCCCATATCTTTCAAGCACTTGTTGTGTTATTGTTCGTTCCAAATTGTGACCAGACATGGGGGACACCAGGTAATATCTTATATGTTGTCAGTTTTGAGTCGCTCGCGACGAAATGAAGTCACAGATGTATTTCATGGACCCGCTGGGATGCTACTTACTACAAATAATTGCACCCGAGTATTTTTGCTGATAGACTATTACTAGGGAGGGGGGAGGGGGTGGGTGGCTGCACCAGGGTCAGCAGAGTTTAAATATTATTGTAAAGCCATTTTATAGCTTTTGCCTGGTTTCCTTGTGTTTGGTCGTGTACATATATACTGACAATTGTGGGAATATTAACCAGGAGAATGGGTCTGCGCGAATTTGTGTTTTCATTGATTAAACAATGCTTAAGAAAACCATGCAGCCGTTTGTTCTTCGCAAACAGTAACAGAGAATTTCAAAAACAAACTTGTGCTCTTACTCTCTCTGTCTCTCTCTGTCTCTTTCTCTCTCTGTCTGTCTGTCTGTCTCTCTCTCTCTCTCTTACTACTATTTGTTTGTTGTTTAACTTTTTGCTTTTCTACTTACTACTTATTTTAGTATTAGCAAGGGCAAGTTTGTAAACTGACGGACCTTCTCTGGCTAAACTTTTACCGTTGATAAATAAAGTTTCATCATCATCATCATCTCTCTCTCTCCCCCCCCCCTCTCTCTCTCTCTCACACACACACACACACACACACACACACACACACACACACACACACACACACACACACCACACACACCACACACACACACACACACACACACACACACACACACACACCACACACACCACACACACACACACACGCACACACACACACACACATCCAGTCATCTGACTGAAAATTAGTAACTGTTCTCAGTTCAAATCTCAGGGGAAATGCATTAATGTTAATGAACTAACTATTACTACAACTATTACTACTACTTCTACTACTTCCAAAGAGAACAGTTTACCCACATTTGCAATGTGCACACTGAAAAAATGACCACTTTTATTCATAATATAACAGATTACGTAGTAAGCATGTACATCCACAGACAACGCAGAGCACAATTTTCTAAGTAATTACAGTAAGGTGGCACGCGCATAATTACACACACACACACACACACACACACACACACACACACACACACACACACACACACACACACACACACAAACGCCAAAACAAAGTTATAAAAATGTAAAAATCATTCAGGTTTACATGAAGTTTTGCGAATACAAAATCTAAATGCAAAACAATAACCCTCACTGATTCTCTTGGAGGGTTTGGCAGGAGACCCTGTAAAGAAATCAAAAAACTTTGGTTTTTTCAAACAGTTGGTATTTCCAGTTTTCATTAAATCTGTGCATAATGCGGCAAATACGCGACGACAAGCAAACCTACTGGAAGTGTTGAATGCTATGCAGAAAAGGTAAGCTATGAGGCGTGCCTTGAATTGGGACAGTGTGAGGGACAGTACGGAGTTCCATTGGCAGAGAGTTCCAAACTGTAGGGGCAAGAAATTAAAAGCACGCCCTCCAACAGTCTTCAAGTTACGGTTGGGAAGTTTTAGGCCTCTTTCCCAAGAGGCGAAATGCAGGGTGCGCGATGGTACGGGCAAAGAGTGACCGACATTTAAAGTATTGCCTCCCACAGTCGATGCACGTACGCCTTCATGATAGAGGGTCGCTTACACAAATGTTGACTGTAGGCCTACATGACAGTGCAAAGCTTCCGGAATGATGCAGAGAAAGCAGCAAAAACGTTGAGGATTGGTTTGATAACTATTGCTTGTTCCTCATCCATTTCCTTTTTGAAAGCCTCTGTTGCTTCTTCCTCGGAACACTTGTTGGTTTCCATGTGGCGGTGTATCCAGCCTTCCTTCACTGCGTCGACCCTCTTGCATAATTCGCCATCATAGTGTCGTCCATTATTCTTCTGAAGAAGATCCTATTAAAAGAGAAAACCAACATCACTATCCTATAAAAAGAAAACCAACATCAAGATCCTATAAAAAGAAAAACAACATTAAGATCCTATAAACAGAAATGCATCATCAAGATCCTATAAAAAGAAAAACAACATCAAGATCCTATAAAAAGAAAAACAACATCAAGATCCTATAAAAAGAAAAACAACATCAAGATCCTATAAAAAGAAAAACAACATCACGATCCTACCAAAAACAAAAAATCAAGGCCCTATAAAAAGAAACGCAACATCAGGATTCTATAAAAAGAAAAACAACATCAAGATCCTATAAAATGAAACAACAGCATCAAGATCCAATAAAAAGAAGAACAACATCAAATAATATGCAAAGTTAAAAAATAACAACAACCACAACACAAAACTCTATGAAAATAAAAATAAAAGTAAAAACCTAAGAAAAACTTGGCGCGAAAGGTAATCTGTCCTTTCTTTTGGGGTTTTGTAGTTAGCTCAGCATTAGGGACAGTGGCACACTCCGGGTGCACACACACACACACACACACACACACACACACACACACACACACACACACACACGCACAACCACCACCACAGCCGCCGCAACCACCGAAACATATTCTGCTCTATCGCCTCCTTGTTAATATCCGAATCATAAACGTTTGTGAAATTATTTTGTTAAGGGGGCGTTTGTATGACAATGAACTTACCAGCATCGTGGCAAACAGTTCGTCCATCTGTTTCTTTTTCTGGTCTTGAGGTAAGAAGATGCTGACACCATAGTATCGCTTGCCAGCTTCATCCATCACTGCTCGAAGATTTTTCGACTGATTTTTTAAATCCTTGTCCAGGATTTTTTTCTGACTCTCTGTTACAGATAACAGGAGAAAGGACACTGAATTCCCATTCCAGTCCAGTAAATGGGCCTAATTCAGTCAGAAGGAAACCAAATCAAACCAAACCCAGCAAAACAAACCCCAACAACCAATGATTCTCTAAACCTATGCAATCTCGTTCTTTATTGAAAGGCCCAATTTACCGACATTTCCGAAAGCACACACACACACACACACACACACACACACACACACACACACACACACACACACACACACACACACACACACACACACACACGAAGCAAGAGAGACACACAGACTGCTTGCGTTCAGAATAAACCGGATTTTGTAATTATTGATCATTTTTGCTCTGTAGCTCTGAAGACTTTTCCTCACCCAGATCTTGTTCATCCTCAGGACCTCCCATTCCGTTGAAGACAATGATCATGTGTTCACAGATGTTTTGGCCAAACATTTGTTTCAGCTCTTGGTAAACCTTGTACTCCTCCTGGACAAACCGTATTTAAACCCCTGAGTATACGCTTGGTGCCCGCACTGTAGTCGTGTAACATTATCATACCACAAACAAATTCCGCGTTGTTAAGACGACGACTGAGTAACTTTTAAAAAAGTGGCTGGCAGGACAAAGCCAAGCATGATTAAAAAACCAGCATAAACTTTGGGCTCCCAACTCACGACCCGAACAAATGGAAGTCCAACCCTTTGCCAATTCTGCTATCCCTGCAAAAACCCACAAAAAACCAAAACAACAACAACAACAAACAAACAAAAAACAGAAAACCGTATGAGAAGTCTGGGCTGAATTATACGTATACAATACTCTTGATAGACACACCACGCAGTCATGTACCTCAGTAAAACGGCGATCGCATCTCAGCACCAGAAGTATGATGTGAGGACCAGGTGCTGCAAACGCGACACTCTTGCCAACCTCAATAGGCACTTTGTCCTTCTCCACCTCCCTTGTGTCACCCAGGCCTGGCGTGTCTATAACCTTTCAAAGAAAAGAGTATTGCTAAAACTGTATGGTTTTAATTATACACATTACCGTCCATAAATATCATTAGTTAGTTAGTTAGTTAGTTAGTTAGGTCTTAACGCCGCTTAAACAACAAAGACTAATTCGCAGCTAAGTAAAAGTTTGCCTCTGCCACGTCGTTAAAAAGCTAAAAAGCTATTCCGTAAAACAAGATGTACATATATATATTTTTTTTAAACCAACCAACCCCCCCCCCCCCCCCCCCCCCAAAAAAAAAAAAAAAAAAAATTAATTAAAATAAAAATAAATAAATAAATAAATAAATAAAATAAATTAAAAAACTGTCAGGTCCAAATGAGATAAACGTGTTCATAAAAAATCTCGAAGCTATGTAGGTCAAAGAAAGTCCATATTGCATGAGAGACTAGATTTTATAAAACAAGCTGGACTCTTTCAATAAATATCATTGGAGTTGTAATCATGCCTGCCTCCTACCATAATTATGGTCGCGTAAGAAGACGGTTTACATATTTTTCAAAAGCAGCTCTGCTGTTTGAGGTCGTTGTCTTTGTTTTGGGAGGCACCTCTTTTCAACATTAGCCTGCAGGGAATCGCGCCTATCACTAATCTTGCGAGCACTGGCACGTGCTTATTATTTAACTGCAGAAGTAAAACGATGAACTGACTGTCAATACGTACATCATAAGGATTTTATCAGGACGCCGCGGCACCATTTTGAGCAAAATATTTTAGACAATAGTTTTCCAAAGTTTAGCAGTACGCTTTGGAACTAAGAAAACTTGATGTACTTCAAGAACAGCAGATGTGTGTGTGTGTGTGTGTGTGTGTGTGTGTGTGTGTGTGTGTGTGTCTGTGTCTGTGTGTCTGTGTCTGTGTGTCTGTGTGCACCTCAACGGTAACATCGCCTCTTTGCCTTTTCGCCCATTTGCACTTCCTTGTCCCGGAGCTCATGCCCCGCTGAACGTCAAAAGCTTTCGGGTCATTCAGCAGTTTGTTTCCCAGGCTGCTCTTTCCTGCTCCTGTCTTTCCCAGTAACACCACTCGCAATTGTTTCCCTACACACACACACACACACACACACACACACACACACACGCGCGCGCGCGCACGCATGGACAATGTACAATTGAAAACAATGGTTATGAGTGAACAAAATGAACAGCAGTTGCTGGGAACAAACATGTCTGTGTTCACACGAGTCGCGATTTCGTACTTGATACCTGGTACGTAAATAAATAAAACTCGTGAGTGATTAAAACACTTCTTCATTCATTGTCATCACTATTTCTAGTCAATGTATTTTGCCTCCCAATCTCAAAATACTACTATTTTCATGTAGTTCAGCAAGGGCTGTTGGAACACGGTATTTATGCAAACCGTTGGAAAATATAAATTATTGTCATTGATATTGTTGTTGTTGTCGTTATTGTCATTGCTCGTAACTATGTGCTGTGTAGTAATCGCGAGGTCCTGCTTGCATGCGATAAAGGGATCTTTATGTACTTACCATTTTCAGCCATTTGAGAACAGTTCACTGATTTCCAACGTTTCACCCTTCAAACATGAACTAATCGATTGATTGTAGAAGCAGTGGCAGTCCTGAGAAAAAAACAAAACATTAAACGTTTGCCCAAGTGCAAACCGGACTGAGCTAAACTCAACATAAACAGTCGGTGTTCCACTGCTTGTAATTCACAGCCTGACACGCCTACATGTTTCCTATTACTTGGTGATCGACAGCTGAAAGTGCCGTCATCCCGTCGTTCAAATACTGAAAATCTGTATTTCTCTATGTACGGGCGGTGTACTCCAGCAGTTGAGATCGTCTACACGCACTCATACTCTTGCAATCTACCTTCTACAGCAACTAGCTGTAGGATTGCGATAATCGGAATCTAGAGAACCGTGCACTAGAAGGGCTACCAAAGACTATAAATGTTTGCTACGCAAGCATGGAATTCTAGGCCGCGTCGAAACAACGACCATCCAACCTTGACCTTGCCCTTGCGCGGTGTGTTTCTGAAAAATAGGAAGTTCCGCGGACGAACTCCTTTCTGAAAAATGGAGGGATATAAGGTCATGACGGGAAACTAGGTCATGCTGCACGCTGATAGATACCGTATTTGATGTGTTTGTAGTCATGGTGCGTTTGTAGTCATGATGTGTTTGTAGTCATGGTGTGTTTGTACTCATGATGTGTTTGTAGATAAATGTATGTGTGGAGGCATGTTGGGTGTGTATCTGGGTGAGTGAGTGTGTTGATTGTAAGGCGCCCTGAGCTCCCACGAGAGGGAGGGCGTCCCTTAAGTACCCTTATTATTATTATTTTTATTATTATTGTTATTTTATAGATACTATTTTGGAAATGTTGAGCCCACATAATTGCAATTCTAAAATTCCGAAACTTAAATTGCTGAGCTGGCCCTTCGCAACACGTGATTATGATGTGTTCATGTCCAGTGTCTGAGTGAATGCATGTGATTCACTTGAGCGTGTGTGCTTAACGTCCTTTTCCACCATGTAAGGGTGATATCAAAGAAGGCGCAACAAGAAAAAAGGCCAGCACAATATTTGGCCCGCCGGAATTCGAACTCAAGACACAGTCATTGAAGCAATTGAACAGTTTCGAAGTCAAGTGTCGAAATAAGATATGTTTATTATCTGTTATAAGATTGTTTGATTACACGGACAGGACCGTCGACATGTTAATGTTAACCCGGGATCAATAAACAAGAACAACCGAAACACCAAAAATAATCAATTGCGTAGCCTTTTGTCTATACAATTGCTGCTTTTAGACAGCAAGCCTGATTTTAAAGCACTCGGTTAGCACAGCAATACCACCACCAGCATCATCACCATCATCATTGTCATCATCAGCACTAACCAAAACCACCATCATCATCGTCGTCGTCGCCGTTACCACCACCACCACTATCATCATCAACTTGAGTCATCATCAGTACGAATTCCTAGCCGTGAAAGAACCGTTTTTTTAACGAAAAGCAAGTTCAAGGTCGTCAGAATTCCTCTGGTTACATGGTCTTGCAAATGTCACGGGCAGCACGAGTGGCCGTGTCGGCAGCACGAATGGCCGTGCCGGCAGCACCCATGGCCGCGCTGGCAACACCAAAGGCCACGCTGGCAGCAGATTCAACAATACTTGACACCGCTGTGTAGAACCACTTGGCTATTTTACCATTTGCGATGTCCTGTTTCGTGGCTTTTTCCGCTTCTTCGCGTGAAATCTGTTCCTCCTCGACTCGCTTCTTAATAATGTCTTCCACTCGCTTGGCGATGTCGACGCACCATTTTGTGCTGTAAAACGCCTTTCCGTTCTTGGTGACAAGGTCCTAGAGAGAGAAAACATGCAGAAGGTACTGACTGATTTGCATTGTCTGTTGTCGTGGTTACCAGAACGAGAAAGACAGTGTTCGACAAAGATCAAAACTATACACCATAAGGTTCAAAGGACGCATAGTTCTTAAAAGTACATGCAAAAACCGCAGTTTCACTTAAAATCTTCAGATCACTAGAAGCCACTTCGAGCCACTATTATGCAGTCTGCTGCTGTCTTGGGCCTAGCGGGAAGGCCCATGCTTTGCGTAATAGTGGCTTGAAGTGGCTACTACTGGTGAGCAGTCTTATCATAGAGTGGGCAGGGGGTGGTGGGGCTCGGATTCGATCTCAAGAGTTAAAGGATACAGCATAGAACAGAATTTAAACTTGGCCTGTCGGTCTATGTGTGTTTTGGAGCTTTCGGTGTTCTGATCTTCATGTTACACTGCTAATTGGAATTGGATTGGATTGGAATTCTTCTTCGTCCCACTACCGTAGTAGGGGAAATGTGGGGCTGCTTCCCCCGGGGGGAAGCGCGTCGCCATGAACCGGCGCCATCCATTTTTTTTTCCTGCATGCGTGTGTTTGTGTTTCCAACCCACCGGCCATTTCGGCCTACTCTTTTTCGAATGATGGCATTGGGATCTTTATCGTGCACACTTGATGGTACGTGCATGCGTGTGCACAAGGGCCGAAACAGGCAGCGAAAGCGAGTCTGCACATGATTTTGACTCGATTTAGTGAGGAGAAATCTCACACCAAATTCCTGCCCGGGCCGTAATGTTAAACGGGCTAATTAGCCAACTTATGTTTGGGAACAGTTTTGCTAGTGAGTGCGCCTGTACGCTCGAAATACTCTACCTTGGTTATTAGTACAGCTCTTAAAGCGAAACACTGTTGTTTACCGTCACTTTCCGCGAGCGGTCGAACATTCAAATTTTGCTGTTACACTACTGGGGCGCTCAGTGTGGTCGCCGCGTCATCGAGTGCGCTTCTATTGGCTCAGTAACAGCATTACAGACGCTGTCACTGTCCAGGAGTCTAAGTGGTGTGATGATAAACACACACAAAAAACAGCTTAGACGATCTGTGAGCATAAATATGGCAGCACTAACCCCTTTAAGCTTTTTGTTTTGCATGTAATTATATTCTGAGGAGGACATCACTGTCTGACATTTAAGGAGGTAGAGGGACATTGTGCGAGTTCTGTCTTTAATCATAATGCAAAACTTCAACGGATGCGTACCATCAGTTAACCATTATGCAAAACTCCAACGGACGCCGTACCATCAGTTAATCATATGCAAAACTTCAGCGGATGCGTACCATCAATTAATCATTATGCAAAACTTCAACGGATGCGTACCATCAATTAAGCATTATGCAAAACTTCAACGGATGCCGTACCATCAATTAATCATTATGCAAAACTTCAACGGATGCCGTACCACCAGTTAATCATTATGCAAAACTTCAACGGAGGCCGTACCATCAGTTAATCATTATGCAAAACTTCAACGGATGCCGTACTATCAGTTAATCATAATGCAAAACTTCAACGGATGCCGTACCATCAGTAGTTTTAACAGTTCGTCCGCCTGCTGCTGTTTTTCGCCTGGTTTTGTTGCCTTGTTGTTGATGCCGAAGTAGCGTTGTCGGGCATCCTCCAGGACATTCCGCAGCTCCTCTGGACCCTTGTCGATTTCAGCTTTCAGTTCCTGGCGAAGCTGCTCTATCTCTGCCAGTTGACAAAAGTCGTGAAAGTGAGTTTATCAATGTCTTAAGGTTGATTGGGTTTTTTTTTGCGGGTTTAATGCTAAAGAAAGATATTGAAAAGTGAAACTGAAATTGAAATAACATAATTTGAAAGCGGTGGAAGTTTTGGTCTTGTAAGTTTTGAAACTTGCCGTATATTAAAATAGAAATCAACGTTCAAACATACTTAAAAGTGAAACATGAAACTTAACAGACACACAGACACAGACACACACACACACACACACACACACACACACACACACACACACACACACACACACACACACACACACACACAATTACTGCATGCATGAACTAGGTATATTTGAAGAGGCTGTTTTTTTGTTTGTTTTTTTTAACGAGGACGCTAACCGACTATGCCGCCGAACATGAATAGGAAGGGAATTCCACAAAGAGCAACAAAGAGAAAGTCAGCTTCAAGCTTTGCCTCACAGCGGGTAACAGGCTGGAGTGTTAGTGGGCTATAAACAATTAGATAACTCACGAGCCGAGATTTGAAAACCCTGCGCTCTACTAGCTGAGTGAGGGGTGTGTGTGTGTGGGGGGGGGGGGGTGTCCATACGGCGTTCAGATTGGGAAGGAGGCTAAAACAAACAGAGAGATGGGGGTGGGGGAGAGGGCACACGTATCTGTATACTGTAACAACATTTTCAAAGACAAAGAAAGGGCAAGAGGGTGGGGGGGGGGGGGGAGAAAAATTACTCTCACTCCTCCCCAAATTTCATATGAACCGCAGTTCATCCACTTCATACGCAGAAGCCCTACCTATTTCGTCGTCTCCTTGCAAACAATCGAGTCCGTTGAAGACAATAACCATGTGATCACACATCTTGTCGGTAAATAGTTGCTTCAGTGCCGTGTAGGCCTTGTATTCTTCCTGTATAGAAAGTAATAAAGTATTAATACACCGATAACTGCCTCGTCAGATAATAATTCATTACGGTTAGTGTTTACAGCTGATATAACACTTTCTCACGATGAAGTCGGTCAGTAAGATACTAGAGAACGTTAAGACACTTTCCGGTTCGCTTTTGTGTGTGTGGTTTTTTGTGGGGGAAGGGGGGGGGGTTGGTGTGGAGGTTGGGGGGGGGGGGTTAGGTGTGTCGGGGGGGGGGGGGGATGGTGTTTGTCTTTGAAACGGAACTAATAGAACAAGCTTAGGGTAAAAAAAAAAAAAAAAAAAAAACCAATCACAACAAAAATGTAACAAATGGTCCATGCACCACTAGAACACTACTACTGCTGCTACTACTACTACTACTACTACTAAAGATACTTGAACTACTAACAATTAGTAATATTACTGCCGTTACAGCTATAGATAAGATAGGATAAGATAGATTTATTGCTTCTAAGTTACAATTAAGAAGACTACTCATCATCATCGCGCTTATGATCACGATCATTATCATCCAGTCCATCACCATCCACATCATCATCATCTTTCAGCGCAACATCATCATCATCATCATCATCACCACCACCACCACCACCACCACCACCACCACCATCATAGCCGAATGGCGAATGGCAAAGCGTTGGACTATCAATGCTCGGGTCGTGAGTTCGAATCCCGGCAGGGGCCAGATATTTGTGCTGGCCTTTTTCTCGTTACCCCGTCTTTGATATCACCCTTATGTGGTGGAAAAGGACGTTATAATCCCAAACACCCACCCCACCCACCCTCCCTCATCATCTCAGCAAGTGACATTAGTATAGTGATGTTCATGATGTTTTGCCCGACCTTAGTGAAGCGCTTGTCACATCGCAGCACCATGATGATCACGTGAGGACCAGGACAGGCAAGCGCGACGCTCTTTCCCACTTCCAGATACACGTCCTTTTCCGGACGGTGGGTATCGCACAACCCGGGGGTATCGGTTACCTGTGGTGACGCATCAATATTTACAGACAAGAGATGTGACATAAAGACGCATGTGATGACAAACCTCTGCGTTCATTCTGTGTAAAAACAGAAAAAAAAAAAATACCTCACAATATGTTAATTCTCAGGTTCAATGGAACACAAATGACAGCTTTTACGACAACGTACTGGCGTTTATGACGTATGGTAAATAGCATGTTTAGGTGTAGTGCAACATTCTCCCTCTTGCCCCCCCCCCCCCTCCTCGTCGCCAGTTCCCCCACCCCCTCCTCAAACCAGAAAAAGAAGGAAAACAAAAAGGACAGACAAAACACACACACACACACACACACACACACACACACCATCCTCCAACTACCCCAATCCCCCTACCCCCACCCCCACCCCAGCCCACCTCACCCTCACCCTCATCCCCCGTACATACCTCAATGTTCACATTTCCATTTCTATTTTCGTCCCATTTGCAGTCAACGGTTTCTGACGTCATCCCCCGTCCAACTTTAAACGTTCCCCGTTTCCCCAGCAACGTGTTGCCAAGGGAACTCTTTCCAGCTCCTGTCTTCCCGATCAACACAACACGAAGCTTCTCTGTAGCGTCATCGACTGCAAGGGGAACATACATTTGTAACATAAAAATGGTTGTAACAGTTATTAGTTTATCTGTTTTTAAGAGCAATGTTAAAACGTTCGTCTTTTGTAAAGCTGTCCAGTAATTTCCCCTTGTCAGCAGCTAGTCAGTTTCACCAGTGTATCTCTGTCCACTGTTGTAAAATGTGCGTGAGTGTCGGTGAGTGATTGGCGCATTGAGTTCATTCGAAAGAAATGCGCCCTACAAATGCCATTTATTATATATAAAATATCTATGCATACGTACCACTTTTAAACCTGTCTGTTGTGAATTTCAATATACCGGTTTTGGAAAAACTACAAATACTAGAGGCTTCAAACTTGGCATAATGACAGACATTGATGAGATCTCATTTGAATGACCTTGACCCAAGGTCAAGGCCATACAAACAGTTTTAGGTAAAACTGTAATATTGCCAGGAACTAAGAAACACCAGAGACACCTTACTTGGCTTGATGATTTTTACAAACATACTCTTTTGAATGAACTTGACCTATGTCAGAAGGGAGCCATGGAGGCTGCTGCCTCTCTAGTTATTATTATTATGAAGAATGTGATGAGTACAAGTAGACGATAATTCTTTGGAGTAGAACAGATGCTTTTATTTGCACTATCATATGCATGGTTTTAATTGTTCTTTTCAATACTGCATTTACAGCATCCTTCCTTCCAAACAAATTTTTTCAGAGGAGACAATAAAGTGTATCATATTGAATTGAAATGAATTGAAATGAATTGAATTGAATTGAACATCATACGCAGATGCAGATAGAAGTACGGCCGAGGCGTGTTTCGAGGTGTTTTGAGAAATGTACAGTACAAACATTGTAGAAAAATCATGTACAAATGTGGCTTGCAACTGACAGTGATCCCCAGCAGAAAATGTTGTTTAACCTAGAAAAGTATAATACAGAAATAAAGTGCGTCTGGTGTACCGTTATCGCCAAGATACCAGTTTAGCACAGCATTTGGGGCACACCAGAAACCTGCTGGACACATGGCTGAAAAGAGAGAGAGAGAGAGAGAGAGAACTACAAGCTTTTATACATACCACTAGCAGCCATAGTGATCCCTCTCAACGGTTTCTGCGAGTTCTATGACTACAACGACACTTGGTAAAGCAAACGGGATGCTATCACGCTTTGCAGCTTCGGGCGAAATGTGCTTCTGGTCGTAACTAATGCGCCTGTGCTAAACTTAGCGTACTGATAATAATTAAGCCACGCCTCCTACCTTGGTGTGTCAGCATGCCCTCGGTTTTCGCACTTATGTCTGCATTGAGTTGCTGAGGACGGATGCACAACGACGGCAAGGCCGGAAAACAATGCTATCGCTATGTAACCTTGCCAGATCCCCCCCCCCCACACCCCCCAAAGCTCCGACCCCCCCCCAACCCCGCCCCAACAACCCCGGGGTCATTATTGGTGTACCTTTGTTTCAGCTTGAAGTGTGATTAAACAGTCCTATGTGGAAAAAAAATGTTGTTGTTGTTTTGTTGATGTCTTTTTTTATTTGCGTTTGCATTTGAACTGGTATCCTTTCATCTTTACATCAACTCTAGTGTCGTTTGTCATCTACCCTAGTCGTACCTTCTATTAATTGGCATGGCAGCCCCGAATTAGTCTTTGTGGCTTGGGGGCTTTCCCGCCCTAAAACTCACCCACTCACTCACGCCTTCTACTAAGATATTTTATCAGTTTGTCAATACCAATACTGAACAATTTACATCTCTTCGTGTATCGGGCTCTGACCGTGGCAGGGGAGCCGGAGTGGCCGAATGGTAAGAGCGTTGGACCTCCAATGCTCGGGTCGTGAGGTCGATCCCCGCTGGGGCCACATATTGTGCTGGCTTTTTCATCGTTGCCCCGTCTTTGATATCACCCGTATGTGGTGGAAAAGGACGTTAAACTCCCAAACACCCACCCACCCTCTGACCGTGACGAAAAGAATCAAGTGCCTGAAATCATACAAGGAAAAAAAATACGAAGGTTCAGAAGTGACGTGGTTGCCAGGCGTGCAAGGAGTTGTGGGGTGTGTAAAAATAACACAGCACCGTCTGGTAATGTTCTGGCGGTTTGTTCCTGAGAAATTGTAAGGCATACAGCTATCTGTTGCCCACAATTCCTGAGAAAGGGCGACTTTCCAGGAAAGAGGTTGTTTCTCGGGAACCGTACTGACTACAGTACAGATGAGGTCGATAGCTGTATGAAGGCATCCCCGTCAAAGCGTTGCCTGCGCCGTCTCTCAAGTTTTCCGGTAAACATAGAACGTAAAAAGGCCGGTGTGGGAAGGAAGCTGCAGGCAAGCACTAACGCACCAGAACCTAAAACTACATCCAAACGCGGTTTGTCTAATGCAACAATGGTACAGATAGTAAATGCAAACGCAAAAAAGCCTGGGGTGAACACCCAGGAGATGCATGTACGTATGAAAAAAAAAGGGGGAGAGCGGTGGTCTAATAGGTAGCGCGTCGGATTTAGCCGCTGCGCTCCTGAACGGCCGTCACCAATGTCACGGCGATGAAGCGTTGGTTCGAGTCCAGGTCGAGCTTGTGATATGTGATACTGGTTTTTCCTGGCTGCCGGGCTGCTCATCGGGGGTTTCTCTCCGGGTTATCCGGCTTTCCTCCCCCAAGCAAAATAGTAAAAACAATTAAAAAAAAAAATATATATATATATATAGAGAGAGAGAGAGAGAGAGAGGCTAGGTATTGGGTGGCGCTGCACTGCGGCGACGCGCTTCGCCCGGGGGAATTTCCCGAAAGGGACAATAAAGTAGTAAAAAAAAAATTAAGTCAATACATCAGTGTTACGTGTAAACGTGTGTGCACACGTATGTGCGTTAATGCTGGTACCTGTATGTCCAGATCGAAGTTTTCTATTTATTGGTTGTATTTTGTTGATGCTTGATGTATTGTTATTGTTTGTTTGGCACTTGCAATCCTAAACCGAATTTGTCATA